>JASDQU010440103.1:10828-23923 GCA_032191745.1 Picea mariana | reverse complement strand
TCCACATAGTAGGGGACTTCATGCCTACCTACCCATGCCAAAACATTTCTCCCAATCCTCATCCAATGTCGGGGTGCATCATGCTTGGGGGCATGATGGCCCCTCGGGTTGATTTTAAATTTTATCATTGTCCACTCTATGCCTAGGCCCTAATGGCGTAGGTTGGGTAGACTCTCCTCTCATTCATTGAGAAGATTTTATTATTGGCTTCACCAATGAAATATCTACACATGGCATATATTCGATGATGTAATTTCCCCCATCATAATTGAGGAACATTACTTGCTGAAAATACACATAAATTCAAAATTTTACTGCTAATTAACTTTTTGTAACTTATAATATATAATTATACATAGATTTAACCATTGTTGATAACATTACCTAAATCTAGATACATCATGCCAACCAACTTGAATGTTGCATATTCATTGAGACAAACCATGCGCACAACAAAATTTGTACTGTGTGTCACAACTATTCACAGCACGCGCGCAATAGGGTTGGTACTACGCATGACAACTATTCCCAGTGTTTGCGGTGATTCAAGCAATGTGCTAGAATCTATTACCGTTACTACTAAAATTGACTAACATATGCATTGGAACATTGATTTATGAACAACGTGACAATAAATCTCATGCAATTGTCCACACTAGTTAAAAATGTAAATGCAACTAATAATTTTCACCACAATAGCATATAATTCATTCTCATGCACAAAGTAAAATGCACAATAGTTAAACTCATAAATTAACTTAGGAAAACAAATAAACACTTATCTTTTTAAAACAATTGTGCAACTAACTGTTTGGGAAGGACGTTCCACCCAACCATAGACTTGTTATTCCAAATCTCAACAACAAGTCACCCTCATGCTGAGGATAAGAATCCACAATAAAAGGGTGTCTCTCATAGTCCACTCACAACTCAATATCCCTCAAGCCATTGGTATTCTCCTACAACTATCCTAAATTTCCTTCAAATCTCTTCCTCTTGATCTTCTCAACCCAAGGAATGTACCCCTTCACTGCTCTCAATCCATTGGGTGTCCCATTCATTTACCAAGGTCTCTCTAGAACAAGTAACTAGGAATCTCTCTACTAGGAACTCAAGGGAACTCAGTGCCAGGAAAACTACCAAAAACAACAACAAACACTTCTTGTTACAATGTAACTCACATAATTTTTCACTCTTCAGGCCTGACAACTTGGCTCTTCAATATTTAGCTCCAAAACACTCCAAAATGCCCCCCCATGATCCATAATTTGCCCAGCCTTATTTCTCTATCTCATATTCTCCTTTTCCCTTCTCTCTCCTTGTTGTACATGTAGAACTCAATTTGTAAGAAAACATTTTGTAGCTTCCCATATGAATTTCTACTATTTTGGATTACATGCTTGACTTACACTCTTTCCCAAAATGATTGTACACATCCCCCCACCCATTCTTTATAATAAATAAGAGATGTGACTCTCACACCCACCCTCTTACATGAGTTTAATGATTGGGCTCTCATACACTCAAACATACAAATAGAAGTTGTCTCCAATGATAATAAAATTCAGGAAATGAGTTGAATTAATACCCATAATTAATTTCCCTCTTGGACCCCTCTTAGACACTCTTTTATCATGTGAAAAACTCATCCCTCATCTCTGTCCATATCTCCTAGCAACCGGTATCACATTTTATTTATTTAAAAATAGAAAATACATTCGCATATTACATCGCTTGGTCATAGCCACATTCATATCTACATTATGCATTAATTAAACTTAGAATTATAGTGGGGATGTTACATTCTCCCTCCCCTACAATTGTGGACCATGCTTGGTGCACAAAACCATGCTGAATACATATACAAATTTACATCACATTACAATATTCAGAAAATAAAGAAAAATTATGCAAATTTGTTTATTTTATTTTTACCCTCCAACAATAGTCCCAACCAAAATCTCATATTTCTCTCAACTTGTTGACCCAAGGAATTTTCCCCCTTCACTACTCTCAATCCACCGGGCTGCACCATTCTTTTATCAAGGCTATCGACGTAGGTGACCATGATTCTGAGATGTGTTTTCAAAACTCTAGATGTACAAAAATGGAGTCTTGGATTCAATTTCTGTTTTCTTCAAAATTGACAAAAAATTGTGGGTATTCATGTTGCATAGTTTATTCATGTTCCCATGTTTCATATTCATGACAATAGCAGATCCATTGAACCTTTACCAACGCAATGGATTTGTTCCTGAGTACTTTAAATTTCCGGTCCAAAATGCATACTGGTTCCACCTGGAAATTCCCTTGATTTTCCACTTGGATCACAATCCAATCAATTATGTAGTTAGAGTCAAGAACATATTTCTTTAATAATGACGCATGAAATATAGTATGCACTCTCATGGATGAAGGAAATCCTAGCATGTATGCAACTAGCCCTATCTTCTCTAAGATTTCAAAAGGCCTACAATATCTTCCTTCCAACTTTGGGCAACAACCCAATCTTAATGAAATTCTTTTCACTTTCACTTTTGGAAAAACATGTTCTCCCACTTTAAAATCTCTAAAACCTCTTTTCTTGTCTACATAAATTTTCTGTATATCCCATGTATCCTTTAAATTATTCCTGGTCTTTGTCATCTTCTCTTCCATTTCCCTCAACAAATCTGGCCCAATGATAACTGTGTCTGTTGGGTTATCCCAACTCACCGGTTTATTAAACTTCCTACCATACAAGGCTTCAAATGGGCTCATTTTTAATGAGGTTTGATACCCATTATTGTAAGAAAAATATACTAAGTGGATACAATCTTCCCACTTTGATGGTTGGTCCATCACATACATTCTAAGAAAGTATTCAATAATTATATTAGTCCTCTTTGTTTTCCCATCTAACTCTGGGTGATATGTTGTACTAATATTTAAGTTTTCCCCAATACCTTTGAACAAACCTTTCCAAAAATTAGATGCAATTTTTGAATCTCTATCTGAAATAATTTCCTTAGCTACCCCATGTAGTTTGGAAACCTCTTTCATGTAGATCTCTGCAATATTTTTTTCCTTGTGTGTTGTCTTCACAAGAATAAAATGTGTTTCCTTGGTTAATTTATCTACCACCACCATGATGGAATCAAGCTGCTTCATTGTTTCAGGAACCTTTGTAATAAAATCAATTGTAACCACTTCCCATTTCCACTCAAGAATGGACAATGGTTGTAGCAGCCCTATTGGATGTCTATTTTTTGTTTTCACCTTTTGGCATTCTAGACACCTAGCAATATAATTAGACACTTCTTTCTTCATTCCTCGCAAAATTTTTTGGCTTCTTACAACTGAAATTATATTTTGATATCATGGGTGCCCAACATATGGAACATTATGCATTTCCGTTAGCACTATATTTTTCATCTCTTTGGAATTTGGCACATATATTTTCCCTTTGTACATGAGGATTCCATCCTCTTTAAACTCATAATAATTAATTTTCTGTTGTAAATTTCATTGTTGTAATGTCTCTTTTATTTTTAGATAATGATGATTTGAATTTGTTGCTTCAAGAATTTCATCTTTTGAATCTGTCCTCTACATGCTGATGGATGAAATATACATTTCATGATTTCTTCTATTGAGTGCATCGAGCACCTAATTTTCCTTTCCTTTTATATTCTTAATTTCAAAGTCATATTTGATCATAAATTCCAGTGGCATAATTTGTTTGAAATTTAATGTTGGCTATCCAAACAAATGCTTCAGACCACAATTGTATGTCCTTAGCTCAAATCTTCGATCCATGAGGTAATGTCTCCATATTTTCAATGCATGAACAATGGTTACTAATTCCAATTCATGTGTGTTAAGCCCTAGAAAAATCCCCATGTTATGTACACAACCCATTATTAAGCCATATATATTGAATTATTACATTTATAGTAGGTCGGCTAGAACCCTTCATTGCACCCTTTCATCATAATTGTAATGTCTCCTATATATATATATATATATATATATATATCAAGGAGATCTAGTATTAGGATCATCTTATCTAAAATCCTATTGTGTTATGAAGTGGATATATTTTTAAGGAGGGTTCCCCATCGAAGTGGACTGTAATTTATTGATTTATTATCATTTTTAAGTCATTGGATCATAACATTTGGTATCAAAGCTCATTGATCCTAGTGTTTTTTTCTCCAATAAAGTCATCTTATCATTTTTTCTATAACGTTTTTTTCTGTGATGATTCAAACCATGAAAATAAGAGGTTATTTTGAGAAAACATCAAGATATCTATGATAAAAATTCCAGCTTATGGGTCATCATAATTTCAGAGATACGCCCTGTGGATGATAAGGTATCTGACTAGTCCTATTAACTAGTCTCAAACAAGTGTTCCAGGTAAAATAGTCATATCTTATTCAACGAGGATCCAAATTGAGTGAGACTAGTTGCATTGGAAATTGAATAGATTGTAGTAGTCCGGGTGCAATTTTTAGAATCATATATGAAATATTGTGCACGTGGCATGTTGCAAAATTTCTCTCTCCTAGAAAGGAAAAAAATTAACAAGGTGTGGGGAAGTTACCATAGCTTCCACTTGGCACATCCAATTTTTATCAGACCTATGGCATTGAAGAGAGTACATATCAGTTGACTATAGAATGAAATTTAGGACTCAAAAGGGCTGAAATGTTAGAGATACACTAGAAGGAAGGTCAACCATAAGGACATACTCCAAATTAAGGTTTTAAAAGGTACGTAACATACAATTGGCATAACATTTTTTTGGAGGATCTATTTCTGGTGATTCAAAATTTGTGATAAATATAGAATAGAGGAGTATTATTATTATTACCCCATATGGATCCCAAAAAGGTGACAACACCCATTAAACCTATAGAAGTCTCATCTATGACTCAAGAAGAAAATGAGGACATACATAACATGTTGTTCAAATTGGAGCAACAACTTGATGAATTGAGTGACAGGTCTAATAATTGGGTAAACTCACAAAGAGAAATTCAAGAAATGGAAAAGAATATGGCTGATATGAAAAGTAATATGGATGAAAATAAAGAAGAAATACAAAAATATATGAGTTACATAATCCTTCGAGCTCTAGACGAGAGACTCCTTAAAGGAGATATGGAAATGCCAGGAACCCATGAAAATTAAGGTAGTATTCATGTTTAACAACCTACTAATAATCAAATTTCAAGTGGATTTAACTCTAATAGTGGAGTTAATGATGGTTGGGGTCCTAAATTCAACTTTTCCAAAATCAAACTAAAGAAGTTTGATGGTACCAAAGTATTTACCTAGGTGAACCAAATAGAGAAATATTTTGAACTACATAATATTATGGATGATGGGAAAATGATTTACATAGAAACCTTGAACTTTGAGATAAAACCATATCAATGGTATCAATGGATAGTGAAAAGTTATCCCCCTTTATATCACTACACTTGGGGTTTATTTACAAGAGACTTAGAAGCACAATATGGGAAATTTTGGGAACAAGACTACTTCAGCCAATTGACAAGAATGAAGCACGTAGGTGATATTGAAGATTATAATTCAAAATTCTAGGTATTTTCCACAAGTTTGGATAACATAAGTGAGAACACTTGTTGTAATCTTACATAGGTGGATTAAAAGAAGACATTAAACATGAACTTTTCTTAAGACAACATACAAATATTGTGGAAGCTATGAAAAATGCTCATTGTTATCACACAAGTTGTAGGTTGCAAAAATATCGACCCAACCACTACATGGTGAAAACTAAGAGGTCACCTACCCACAGTCACCTTAGGAAAGTGTCCCCGTCAATTATTAGGTGAGGTAGTCACCTCAAGGGGGGAATCTTGGTGACCCTAGGGGGAATGAGACGAAGATGGAGGAATATGGATATGAATTCTCTATAGGTMAAATCTAAATGATGTAAAAGGATTGTAATCCAAGGGTTTCCAAGTATTTTGAGTAACCTGCAAATGATGAAATACSTTCCCGAGACATAAGAAAAACAAGCATGTATTGCAGTATAATCACTTGGACAAGAAMGTTAAGATTGTTGTCCCTAAAATCATATGATATTAACAATGTATATCAGCAATAAAATTACATTACAAGMTKCAAAATAAATGCTAGAGATCAAGTAGAATATACAAGAGAAATACTAGTTAATGACTAGATAAACTCAAGATGAAAGACCAATATTCTAGCATGAAACGATAAGGCTGTTGTAAACACTTGTATGCAGAAAATTATATCAGCCTTATCGATGTAACATTCAATGTATTAAAAAAATTAAAATAAGTCACTTGAAACCCTCCAAACTTTGCCGATAAATGCGCTAGACCAAGAAGAGTAAGTGTGCAAACTTTGGCTAAATTTCAATGGTTGATTAGGGAGTTATTAAATCAAATGATTTAGGGTTTCTACATCCCTAATGCTTGAAGATGCAATTTTATAATAGTATAAATAAGTATCCCTTTGATGGGGACTCCCTAGTGGTGGCGAGGTGCCCAAGTCACAAAGAACATAATCCAAGTTGCAAGAAGTAAAAATGACGAGAAATCATGTTTCCCAATGCAATATTTTGTTTCTCCAATGCAAGACTAGTGCCTTTAGTTATGGGTTAATGGGGTCAAAAAGAAAGAGCCAGGGTTACTAAATCCTTGGGGGTGTAAATCCTCTTACTTCCCAAGGAAAGCAACCTATATAGGGTTTAAAGATGAGGGGTGTAAATCCTCTTACTTCCTCAACTAAACCCTTCCAAAATAACTTTAAAAGGTTAACAATTATGGTTGAAACTAAGATAGGGGTGTATATACTTATACTCCCTATCCATACTTGGCCAAAATGACCTTATCTTGAATTAGAAATGATAATAACAAAGTAGAGAGACCATACCATTCAAGAAAAAGAATTTACATGCCAAAGTAAACCTCCCCAAAAGAAAGAGAATGACCTCCTAGAGATAATGAATCATCATCATAATCATCAAACCATAACCAAAAAGAAATATTCCATAGCACAAGATGGAAAATACAGTGTAGCGAAAATTTCATACTAAGTACTTCTCACAAGAGGGAGAGTTGTGATAAAATGAGATCTTATGATCTCTTATTTATACAAAATGTAAGTAAGATATTTTGTCCACATAATTAAGTGTAAAACACAAGACTAGGGGTCAACAACCCTAATCTTTCCCCTTTTACAAAGTAATATTAAATAATTCATTTAAATTTCACTTTTGCACAAAGAGAAATCCCTAGTCATATGGACGTCACCCCTTTAGGGGATGTTTTGGCACTAGGAGGAGGTCATTGGTGATGTAGGAGAGTGGAAAGGCTTCCCAAAGCCACATGTCAAGCATAAAAACAAATTCCTTCATGATGAAGGCTCAAGCCCTTTCAAAAATTCCTTGTGCCAATGCATGTTAACTCACCACCAAACCCTAACCCCCTTAGGTGACATCATGCCTCTAGAAGTGACGTTTTGTCTCTCCTAGGAAAAACCTTTGGCATGTGGGGGATAGGTTATATCGTCCCAATCATCTTCTAGGCCTTCAAAGTTTGATCTTTCTCATCTGACATGCGGTCCATTGGCATCCACCTGTGGGATTCAAGCCCCATGGAAGCCGAAGCTAGGCTTGTTCTTCCAAAAATGTCTACTAAATATGTCTTGTAAAGACAAATAAGAACACCCTCCAAGGATATCAGTTCATAACATCATTATAAGTGAATCCATTCAATAAATGAGCCACCTAAGCATGTGCATCAAAGATCACTATATCAAACAATTAATTTATCAAATACATTATGCGACTTATCAAGATTGAATATGGGAGGGTTGACGAGGTGTCCTATTGGATAGATATTTCCCTAGGTCAAGGAGAGTTTCCAAGATATCCATTTCTAAGACATGTAAATTGGGTGAGGTGGTTAGGGTCAAGACTCAATGGGCATAAGGCTCATGACATACAAGAGGTTGTAGTGTCTCATTCATGGGTGCCTTTGTAGAGGGTGTGTGGTACCTTCGTTCACAATGCACTTTTTACAAGCCCATTAATTTTCCATTCTTTTTTTTTTTCATAAATTTAAGGAAAGGTTGAAGGCTAATGCCCTGGCGTGGTGTCTAGATAATGGCAGTGTCACCCACAAACACCTAGTGGAAATGAGAAGGCTAGCTCATGATGAGACCCCCTTTCTCCTAGCCATCCAACTGAAAGCCATTACCCTGGCTTGGTGACCAAATGATGGTAATTTCATACCACTAGATATTCATGGACATGATAGGTCGACTCATGATGAGACCTCCTATCCTCAAACTAACCTTTTAAGCATTCTTAATCATATTTTATTGTGGGTCCCCCTTTTCTCAAATATAATAGTTTCATTAATTTCTTGGGTGATCCCTGGGTGAATCATATAGAAGGTTCATACATAGGCTTTTATATTTTAATCAACATCAATCCCTTTGATCCTTCAACCACTTCTTCCCATAGACTGAGGGATAACCCCTTCTTGGTTCAATACACCCTAAAATACTAAGAGATAAGGAAATGGGGGGAAATAGTGATGGAAATTGGTACGTATGGTCAGGAATGGCACAATGGCTCTTCAAGGGAGTTCCTAGTAGCAAACCCATCCCTAAGGAAGACCAATTACTAGGGAAAAATGTCAACCACCAATGTGAAGAAGGGAAAAGGGCATAATTGCCAAGCATACATCATGAAATCTAGAAAAATCTAAATACAACATACTCAAATGCCTTAAATATTGAAATTATGCTCACCATAATACTGACTTGTACCTCATGGAGCAAGGCCCGCTTCCTTTCGAAAGACAGTTGATGTGGTGGATGTCATCTGAAAATATGTGACCTCTGTGGTGGTGAGATGGATCTCCAACTATGCAAAAGGGTATTGTTGGTCATGTATTCTCTCGACACTCCATATCTGCAACCTGAGGGCCTTGAGACATAATCTCCTTAGTTATCCATAAAATTGGGATAACATCTGGCTCCTACTTGGGGACATGTGCTCGCCGTAGAGTGCATGAGAACCACGACATATCCTGGTAGACCTGTTCCTGCCAAAAAATTAGACAAAGGGATCAGAGCATATAGGGTGGTGCTATCACCCTTCATCCATATATATATAAAATCCAAAATGAAAATCTAATCTAGAAAAGAAAAATTTTGATTTTTTTTCAAAAAATTATAAACTAAGCATGAAATCAATACGCAAGTAGAGAAAAATGAAAATGAAATGCATCTAAACTAGTATGAAAAATCAAGATGAAAATATAGGGGAAATCAAGATTACTTACCTACTTACCAAGGGCCTTGGGGCCCTAGATATCAGGTAAAGTCGTACAACCAATGTAACTGGTTGAGCATCTCATCAAAGTATCTCCCCCTATGCTTGATCATGTGAAACAACAAAGATAAGTCCAACAAAAAATGATCATGAGAATAAATGGATATATAATCAAAACAAAACTCATGGAGATGGGTGAGAGGGATGAAATCCTACTGGAGAGAGAAACCAACAGCCCAATCATCCCACTTGAAAGTGTAGCCACAAGACTGATCAATCCATCTTTGAAGGGGGATACTATTTGTAGATGAAGGCTCATATTCATCTACACACAAAGACTCATTGCTTGTCGAGGATTGATAGGAAATGAGAGATCAAAAGAATACTGCATGGTCTCTTGGAGAAGAGGGTAAGAGGTAAGGAATAAGATCAGGTGTTGAAAAACATTGCCTCTTCCCTTGGGAATCTTCATGAAAATATCCAATATGAAAATACTTCCTCTTTGAAGAATTAACCTCTGATTTCTCTGAGGTGGCCACCTCCTAGTATTCCTCAAAAATTGAACACAATGGTTGAAATTCCTCATAAAACAAATCTGCATCCTCAAAAGGGTATGTATCAAAGGATGACTAAAGATCACTTTGAGTATACTGTGACAAGTCATACTCGAAGGGGAAGAACAAATTTGTAACCATATCATGACCAGGTTTCCAAACATCCAAATCATATAGGTATGAGGACCACTCCTTTGATGATGAAAACTCAAACCCCTCTACCTAAGAGATACCCTCAATGTCATAAATTGGATCTCTATCAATACTGAAGAAACTCACATCCCATCTACGTCTCCCAACATTTATGAAATCATCAATGTGTATATAGGCCACATGGGAGAGGTCTTGGACAATATCATTTGTATCAATGAGGCTAATCTTTTCTTCATCTTTGTGTGGAGGAGGAAGAAAAGTTTTAAAGACCTCATCCTCATCAAGTAGAAGAAAATAAAATGATGCCTCAACATGTTGTGCTTCATAAAGATTATGCTTTCTCTTCATGGGCATGCTCCTCCACCACCTCTTCATCACACAAGGCTTGATTCTTAATGCAAAGTGCTTCATGTGCCATTTTTCATAAAGGTTTGTTGCATCCTAGGGTTCTTATAACACCTCTTTGCTTCCAAAGTCACAGAATAAGGTGTCATCAAGATATTCAAAAGGATTATCACTTATCGTGTTCTCTTATTGATGTGTGGGAGGAACAAAGGCCTAGATGTTTTCATCAAATTGAAGGGTAGATATGAGCACTTCATCTTCATCAAATGTCTCATTTGGATTTTCTTCATCAGTATCTTCTTCAATCTTGTTTTCATGAGTATATTTTTTGAGCACTTCTTCATATATTGTCTCATCATTGATCGAAAAACCTTCTTTGCAAAGAGTGTGTTTGAGCTCTTGAAAAGCATCTTCCAAACTCTGAGTAGCTAGCCGATAATTCCTAAGAAATTATTCAATGAGCTTTGTAGAAGAAGGGATATTCTTCGGATTACATGAGTGTGCAATCCAATCCTTTTGACTTGATTCTAGTGAAGATACAAAAATTTTCATTAGCACATCCTCATGTAGCACATATAGGCTTGAAACATACTTCACATAATTGGCAATATGGGTGATTGCTAGAGCTGGATCATCGTCAATTTTGGGGCAATTTACCCTCCATTCCATTGGAAATCCTATGGTAAGTCTCATGAGGCCATGGTTCCATTACTTAAGGTAATACCTCAATGGAGTCACCAGATGAGCTCAAGGCTCACCAAAGGATGGAAAATGATAAGGGAAAAGTGGGTTCTAGGAAGGTGGAGTTTCCATATGAGGTTCAATATGAGATCATCAATAAGGGTGGAAAGGGAATGTCTCTTGGATTGAGTCACCAGGAAAGCTAAGGGGAAGGATTTGGGATAGATTTCCAAAGTTTTGTTAGGGTTCCGAAGAGGATTCAAAATCCTCCCTAGAAACAACACCAAAATTTTATTGCAAAAGTTGTAGGTTGGGAAAATCACGACCCAACCACTAAATGGTGACAACTAAGAGGTCACCTACCCACTATCACCTTAGGCAGGTGTCCCCTTCACTTGTCCCCATCACTTTTGAGGTGAGGTAGTCACCTCAAGGGGGGAATCTCAGTGACCCTAGGGAGAATGAGATGAATATGGAGGAATATGGAGATGAAGTCCCTAGAGGTAAAATATGAATGATGTAAAAGGATTGGAATGAAGCCTTGGGAAGGTCCAAGGGTTGCCAAGTATTTTGAGTAACCTTCAAATGGTGAAATACATGCCCGAGACACAAGAAAGGCAAGTGTGTATTGCAATATAATCACTTAGAAAAGCAAGTTAAGTTTGTCGTCACTAAAATCAGTTGTTAGTAAAAATTTATATCAGCAATAAAATGACATTACAAGATGCAAAATAAATGCTAGATATCAAGTAGAAGATACATGAGAAAGACTAGTTAATGACTAGCTAAACTCAAGATGAAAGACCAATATTATAGCATGCAAAGATAAGGCTGTTGTAAACACTTGTCTTCAGAAAATTATATCAGCCTTATGGCTGTAACATTCAATGTATTACAATAATAAAATCAGTCACTAAAAACCCTCCAAACTTTACCAATAAATGCGCTAGACCAAGAAGAGTAAGTGTGCAAACTTTGGGAAAATTCCAATCGTTGATTAGGGAGTTATTCAAGCAAATGATTTAGGGTTTATGCAGCCCTGATGGCTGAATATGAAATTTTATAACAGAAGAAATAAGTATCCCTTTGATTGGGATGCTCTAGTGGTTGTGAGGTTCCCAAGGCACAAAGAACATAATCCAAGTTGCAAGAAGCAAAAATGATGAAAAATCATGTTTCCCAATGAAATATTTTGTTTCTCCAATGCAAGATTGGTGCCTTTAGTTATAGGTTAATGGGGTCAACGTGAAAGAGCTAGAGTTACTAAATCCTTGGGGGTGTAAATCCTCTTACTTCCCAAGGCAAGCAACCTAGCTAGGGTTTAAAGATGGGGGGTGTAAATCATCTTACTTCCTCATCTAAACCCTTGCAAAATAATTTTAAAAGGTTAACAATTATGGTTGAAACTAAGATATCGGTGTATATCCTTATACTCCCTATCTAGCCTTGACCAAAATGACCTTATCTTGAATTAAAAATGATAATAACAAAGTAGAGAGACCATACCATTCAAGAAAAAGCATTTACATGTCAAAGTAAGCCTCCACAAAATCAAGATAATGAACTCTTAGAAATAGCACATCATCATCATCATCATCAAAACATAACCAAAAAGAAATATTCCATAGCACAAGAGGCAAAATACTCCAATTATAGCGAAAATTTCAGACCAAGTACTTCTTACAAGAGGGAGAGTTATGATAAAATGAGATCTTATGATATCTTATTTATACAAAATGTCACTAAGATATTTTTTCCACATAATTAAGGGTAAACCAAAAGACTAGGGGTCAACAACCCTAATATTTCCCCTTTTACAAAGTAATATTAAACAATTCATATAAATTTTACTTTTGCACAAGGAGAAAGCCCTAGTCACAGGGATGTCACCCCTTTAGGGGACATTTTGGCACTAGAAGGAGGTCATTGGTGATGGAGGAGAGTGAAAAGGCTTCCCAAAGACACATGTAAGGCATCAAAACAACTTCCTTCATGATCAAGGCTCAAACCCCTTCAAAATGGCCTTGT
>JASDQU010440102.1:101397-114112 GCA_032191745.1 Picea mariana | reverse complement strand
TATATCTCAGAGCATCGTGGTCTAGCTCAGGGGTGGCTAGTGGTAAATCCGTTAGGAGTGACTGAGCCTATGGTTGGGTGGAAATGAGCACCCCTTTCAACAGTCGCTTCATGTTATCTAGTTATGATAAGTGTTTTCATACTCTATGTATTGAATTGGGAATAATGGATGCATGGATGTATTTATATATTTATAAATGGCTTTTGTATTGAAATGGTTAAGTTATGTGTATGCATTTATTTCCTTGAGAATCTTATGCTTCTGCTTGATTTTCCATATGCTCTAGTTTAACCCTCGAAGGTGCTTTTCCCGGGGAATTACGTCACAATTCTAGAGTCGGAGCAAGCCTCTTGGCATTGCTATTGTCTCAGTAATTTCCACGAGATTTCCTTGCCCTGCTTCAGAACTTAAAGTTCTGTGAACTAGGATGGCATTTCCTTCAAAACATGAGTCTAAGAGACCTTAGGCTCGTGCCCATGGACTTAACCAAATCTTGGCTAAGAGTAGAACTTATAGCCCGAGATTCATCAGAGGGTCCATATGAAAAGGGTCTAGGAACCCTGCGCTAAACCTTAAAGGAGCTAGCTCTTGATGGTTTCAGAGATTTGGGAGCTCAAAGCCCTGGGATGTCAAACTTCACGACTGTCAAAATTACCCAAATCCCGGAGTCGCAAAAGGTTGTGATTCGTTGATATGGGGAGTCTATTGGGGGCCCTTCTCGACCTACCAATCCTCTAGTAGAAGGTTTTGCACATGGTACCTCCGAAGGTCAGAGCCACGAGGTGACCAAGATCGTTGATCGAAGGAGCCTTTGGGTTCCTTCCTAACCATCAGATCTGGGCTATGGTCAACCTGACGCTGACCAACCTCAGGAGAAAAGAGGAGTCTGCACTGCCAAACCCCTGAACGTCGAACTCCCGAAGTAACAAGAGTCATGGATCCATGGATCTACATGGCCGGATCTCGACCATGAGATCTGAGGGCTATTATAAGGATGTTAGTTTGGGGTGACATGGCATAGTGACATCACCCAGGAACATGTGGACCTCAGTTTGAAGTGCCACGTGTCACCAAGATTCATATGTATCACATACCCGATATACCTATTGAAATGTAACACGTTTCACCTCTGATGAGGGTGCGTGTCTCCCCTGGCCCTTCCATGTGTTAGCTTGTGGTACGTGCCCGCCTAGCCTAAAGGGTTAGTGAAGTGACCAGGACCTCGGGAGCCCGATACTTCGGGGCTTCGGAGGGTTTGGGGTGTAGTATGGTACAGAGACTGAACGACCCAAAAGTCAGGGCCACGTGGCGAGCCTATGGGACTTAGAAAGTTCAGAACTTTGGGTGGTTTTGTGCGTAGATAGAAAAGAGGCATGAAATGTCGAAACGTTGATTTCCTCCACATATGATATATGAGAAAGAGATTAAGTATAGAAATGGGATCAAATGGTGGATGATCTTCCATCATGGGGAAATGAACTTAGAAACAACACATGTGAGGTGAATCCATGTGGGAGCCATGTGGCCCTCAACCAATGAACGCCCAAAGAACATCAGAGAAGTATGTCCGCCAGTTCCAAGATCGGTTTTGAGCATGGAGACCATGGTAGGAAAGCTCTAGATGAGCAGAGTGTGATAGAGACCCCAAATGAAGGATTTGACCACCTAAGGAGAATGAAATTTTGATGCCTCATCCCTAGAAAAACCACTCAGGGGTCGGGTGTGTTGCAGTCATCTTGGTTATCATCAAATAATAATTGCAATAAGGAAACTATATTATTGGATAGGAGTGAAGAAGGACATTGAAGAGTATATTTCCAAGTTCCTAGAGTGTCAACAAGTCAAATTTGAACATAAGCACCCTACAAGATTTTGCAACCATTCCAAATTCTAGAGTGGAAGTGGGAAACAACTTCCATGGAATTTATCATTAGATTTCCAAGAACAACTAAGAAACATGATGCAATCATGGTAGTGGTGGATAAGTTGAGAAAGGAAGCTCATTTTATTCCAATTAAGTCCAATTTTAAAGCTATAGATGTTGTTGATGTTTTCATGAAGGGAATTTTTAAGTTGCATGGAATTCCCAAGACCATTATTTCAGATCAGGATGCAAAATTCACATCAAATTTCTGGAAAGGCTTGTTTGTGGGCTTTGGAACTCAACTAGAATTCAACACATCCTACCATACCCAAACATATGGAAAGAATAAGAGGATAAACAAAGTGTTGTAAGACATGTTAATGATGCGTGCCATGCTTCATCCCAAATAGTGGGAAGAATATCTACCTTTGGTAGAGTTTTCCTATAATAATGGTTATCAAGAGTCGTTGAACATTAGATGATTTGAGGCTCTGTATGGTATAAAGTGCAGAGTTCCAATATTTGGGACAATCCAATGGAAATGATCACACTTGGACTAGATCTGTTTACAGAAATGAAACGAGAAATGATTAGAACAAGGAAGAATCTAAAAGCAGCCTAGAATAGACAAAAAAATTATCCTAACTATAAAATAAATCAAAGGGAATTTAAGGTGGTAGATCATGTGTATATCAGGTTCATACCCATGAAGATTTCTCTGAGAATGGGAACTTGTGCCAAAATGGCACCCCACTATTATGGACAGTTTGAAGTCCCAGAAAGAGTGGGACCAATAACATATAGACTTGCTCTACCACCTACTGTTAAAGGTCATAATATGTTCCATGTGTTCTTATTAAAGAAGTATATCCATGACTCTAATCACATTATTGATTGGACTATGATACAGCTGGAACCAAAGAGAGAATTCCATCCCAAAGCTCAATGCATCCTGGACAAGAAATAGACTTTTCTTTGAAACCGAGCTGTCATGTAGGTCAAGGTGTAATGGAAGCACTTTGGACTAGATGAGGCCACGTGGGAACTGGAAGATGCCATGAGGATAGAATATCCATTTTTGTTTTCTGTATAAATTGTATATATGGTGTTAAAAAACTAAGGACGATATTTCCTTAAGGGGGGTTTTCCCCCAAGTATGTAATGATGCTTAAGACTTCATTCAATGTGATTGATGAAGTCTGTCATTGTGTTTTATGTTAATAAAAACACCAAATAATTGACTAAGAGGGAATCCTTGCAACACATTCCATGATACCATGAGTGGGATTGGTGAGGTGGAATTAGGAAGTTTATGTGAAAAAAATAGGAAGGTTTCCCATAAATCCAACCAACACCTGCATGACTTGAATGCCAAACCTATCTAAAGTACCCTATCTACCTTGTTCACAAGAAACCCATTAATGGAATCATATGGGGTAGTTGGATTAATTATGACTTCCTTTAGATCTTGTGCTCGGAAGAGTGAAGGGTCGACTGCAGTTGTCAACTAGAAGTACCTAAAATATCCCCCTTGAATCAGGAGCTTGACCTCGGGGGTTTGCGTTTGATAGAAGCAAGTTGGGAAAGATGAGAAAATGGATAATGTTCCATATGGGAAAAGAAGAATGAGGAGAAAGAGGGTGTAGACACACACAGGGAGAGACACAAATAAAGATATAAATACACAAGGACATAGACATATATCACATGCATAGACCTGAGCAATAGAGAAAACTTGGAAGTTTTCATGATGAAAATATAAATCTTTCCCAAGACATGAATGGTCACCTTGGAACATATAATATCCATATCTATATTGGATCAAGAGGGTCGTGAGTTGGTGCTTGCTGGAAAGAAACTGACATTGGTAAGGGGAGAGAATTGAGGGACTATGTAGCATAGAAGGGACTCCCTTGTGCAGAGGAAATCCAGCTGGGAAGGTACCTGGGAAGCTCATGGAGGCCTTGAGCTTAGTGGGAAGAGGGGATTTTTTTTGTTGCCAATGGAGTGAAGGAGAGTAACCTTCCTGACCAATTCCATAACCTGAAAGACAACTTGTGAGAGTTCTCTGGTGGTATTATGTCCTGGCACATGGGTGGCTTGTTGTAGAAAGGAAAAAAGTGTAGCATAACCTACGGTTGGGTGGAATGGCATTCACCCTCAGTTAGTTGGGTAGTTGAAGTTAAAACTGAAACATATAAGTGTTCCTTATGTATGCCCATTAAGTGTTTATTAATGAATGTGAATTGATTTATGTTCTCAATGATAGCTTCACATGTTGATTGAATTTTAATATGAGTTTTAATAGTGAAATATATCTCCTTTTAAAAGGATAATTGATTGCCTATAATGACTGTGTTTGAGAGGTCAATGGAGACCTATAACCCTATGATTTTTCCCTATGCCTTTCAATGTAAATCTTGTAGGATATGAAACCTTCACTTTGGGGGGCCATGGTAGAGCACTTCCTATGTAATGAGCAAGTGGGTTAAAATATGAAGGGATTAGAGTTAAAACCCTTACAGAGAATGCCAAAGAAGATTGCGAGCTGGTATTCCTTAAAATAACCATTAACCCCTATTGAATCCATGTTAAAAGACAAGAGGAAACTTTAGCCATGGATTCAGCGAGAAGATTTGATCTCGATCGTTCACCAAAGATCGGGGATTTGTATAAAGCCTATCAGAAGGAGGAACCTTAAGAAAAACCTGGAAACTATGTCAAGGTGAATTTTCTGATGGGAAAGTCCTGAGTTGATGAGAGATGTTGATTTATCGGGAGGGAGATCCGACAAGATCTGGGCCATAGATTCATCATACATTAAGTCAATAATCTTGTTGAAAATATAGAGATTGGGAAGATCCATTGAAAGCAAGTGGGAGGAATTCTCGATGAGAGAAACTCGATGCTGAGAACCTGATAGTGGTAAGGGTTGTAGATTTGTCGGTGATGCGGCCGATGAGATTCGAGCCATTAGATATGATAAGAGTTTATCTTGATAGGATAACTATGTCAGAGTGGTAGTGTTGGTTAAATATTGAGCACATCTAGGATCCGATAGATCCATGACCATTATATGTGAGGGTCCGATGACCATTGGATCTATCGAAAGATTTCCATTTGGGAAAAAATATTCAGGAGAGCTATAAGTTCGCAGAGAGTGAGTATTTCCCAAGGGTGGAGGCCCAAGAGGGTGGGGACCATTGATATTCTTGTAGAGAACCTCGATGATATCTCATATGTATATATTTCCATAGACCCCACCCATCAAATGGTTGGAGGAGAATGGGCACAACCTTTAACCATCATGCAGTTTGAAGGTTTCGAGTGAATCGGGGCCATTAAGTTTCCTAGTCCCTGACCATTGGATCTGTCGGGGATGATGTTGTCGAAAATATTAGATTGGGGAATGGATTGCAGGCTGCATAACCCATTTTACTGATGGAAAAATTTCCCTACTCACCGATAGCCATTAATATAGCTCGAACCGAGTGAGTCTGAGTCGTTCATCTGGGAAAGTTTATTTCTTGGTTAGTGTAGTTGCATTGTAGCGAAGGTTTTTCGAGGGATGATGATGATCCCGAGGACATGTGAATGGCATGAAAGCACATATGAATTTATGTACATTGGTGCAAATAACATAAAGAGGTCCACATGACTGCCACGTAGGACTAAGGTTGTGAAGAAGGGAAGAGCACTCGAAACTTGAAGTGTTGTGAAATGAGAAATTTTGATATCCCAACAACCTAATTAGGGTTTAGGGGGTCAAGTGTGTTACATGAATGAGAGAGTGGAGTCACCACTTAGTTTTAGGGAAAAACTAAGAATCCCTATTAGAGAGAAAGAGAGGAAGAAAAAGAGGGAATGCCACTATGTCAATTAATGTTTTAATGGGATATTATGTGACCTATGGTTGTAGATTGATCAAGGTAATTCAATTAGTGCTCAATAGATAATTAATAAAGTAAGAAAAACTAACTAGGGTTGATTTACATATTTCCTTTAGTGAAATTAGCCTAGATATTGACAATAAAAGAGAGGTGAAAAGGAAGGAACTCTCCCAAAAGAATGTTGTTTTAGGTGGTGAAGTTTCTTGGGATAAAGATGAAAGATTACATGGGCCTCCAAAAGAGGGTTTTCTCCACTCAATTTTTTTTTCAAACACTGCAACTCCTTCGTACAAATTAGACTTGATCTCGGTCTCTAATAAAATGCAATAAAACATATAGATCTACCATATAAATAATAAAATAACAAAGTAATGTATGGTGGCCTAAAGTTCCCTAAAAAACGTGGTACCTCTCTTTCCCTATATATGTTGTAACCTGCTTTGAGGTAGTAGAGTTGAATCTTCCAAGGTGTTAGAGGGACCTAAGCCAATTGAGATGTCCTGGGACAAAATAACAAGCCTTCAATGGGGAAACCAAACCAAAAGCAAGAGATTCCTATAGATGCATTAGATATTATGGGAACAAGCAACCAAAGAGTGTGGTGCTCCCATGAAAAAAATAAAAGGGAGAGAGATTGATTGAAGATACTTTACAAAGAGGAAAGGAGAGACAAATAGGGAATAAATGACTTGAAGGTGTGAGACAATATTATACTAGTAGTTAGGCATAGTGTTTCATATGGAATATTTGTACCACATGTTTTGAATGAGTATCATTAGTGTCTCATCCCATACTATGGGTATTTTCATCCAACTCAAATATTTTCTCCATGAGTTTTGGCTTAAATTATAGCATGGTCCAAGGAAGTCAATGTACACTTGGTTTAGTTTGAACCCACTAAGAAGAAATCAAGCAGAAGAAATGGAAGCTATGATAACGAACAATGTATATAAGAAAATGTGAAAAAGACTTATGAATGGAAGAATTACAAGATTTAGAGTTTTTTCCAGCAGGAGGGAGAAGACTATGACAACAACTTGTTCCAGTAAACCAGATATACCTCTTGTAGTATCCATGGATTGGAATTTATATGTAAAAGATTGTTCTTCCCAATAAAGCAAGTAAGAAAGAAGCTTATACTAGAAAGAGACCCATGTATGCAGATATAAGAAGACCTTGTATGGATTCAAACAACTTGATGTAGAGTATATCATATACAACATAAGCATGGTGAAAAATTTATATGGCATAGATAATGTATCAGAATAGTTACTCATAAGTCTGGGATGATGGATTGTTAATCCATGGAAAAATCTCATGATGACAGAAGAAGTGCTACTTGGATATGTTTCAATTTGAGACTTGCCACGATGTCATGAGCTAGCAGGAAACAAAAGTGTTGAATTCGACCATGATATATTGTAATGATCAGAGCCATATGAATCCTTCAGAGAAAACTAGTGTTCCATGACAGACTGAAGTACATTGAGATCAAGCATTATATTCTCCGTGATGAAGTCTATAAAAGAGAAGTGGTTCTCCAATATATCTCCATAGATGAGAAGATAACAAATATTTTGGTAGAGCCCCTGTCCAAGATGACAAGTTTTCATACTCAAGAAACAAGTTGGGGCTCATGGAGACAAATTATTTATTGAAAAAGGGAGAGATTACTCCCAGGTTGGGAGGGAGTAATGATATGTTATTGATTTATGGACAATCATTTTTCAGTTTAAAAAATGGTTCAGAATGATCAATTCCTTTCCAGTTCGGAAAGTGGTTTGAGATTTCTAACGGACAAGCATTTTCCAGTTCGGAAAATGGTCCATATCAAAAATTTATTTTTGTAATGAAAATGGTCTAATAGATTGTTGATGTACCATAGAAAATGATTCCCCTTGTGGCCAGTGTGGGGGAATGGTCTAGGAAAGTCATTCTTCTTAGTAATCACTCTGATTAGTGGTCAAGTAGAATGGTCCGCCTCACCGGGCAATCATTCTTTCAAAGTTCATAGTTGTGAGCAGTTTCAAAGAATGGTCCATTTTGGAGGTTGGTGAAGGAAAACCATTTCCATTAGGAAATAGTCCGGACAGTCATTCCCTAGGGAAAACTCATTCTATCCAGGTTTCACTATGATTAGTGCCGGAGGAATGGCCCAGTTAGGTGAATGGTCCATATTCAACAATCAGGGACATGCATTCCCTAGGGTAGACTCATGCTCTCCAGGTTGCACTATGATTAGTGTCGAAGGAATGACCTAGTTAGGTGAATGGTCTAGGCTCAGAAATCAAGGAAAATTATTCTTCTATGCTTGAGAAGAATAGTCTAGATATCCCATGGACGATGTTTTACCTCTTGAGGGAATATGCTCTTCCAGATCTCACATATGTGAGTGGAAGAATGGCCCAGATGACTCAGTTTATATCATGATATTGTTTTATGTAGGTTGATATCAGATGATATGATTTTTGTGGAGACTGTATGTCTCTGGACAATATATGTATGCTACTGTGGTGGATGTGTTCCACTGGTTGTGACTATGTGTCACTGATTAAGTAGTCGTGTGCTACCTGGTGTGGTTGTGTACCACTGGATAATAGTTGTGTACTACTATGGATAGGAACAATTATGTTCTATTGAATGCCATTGTTCTAATTTCCATGAAGACTATCATTAGTGTTGGAAATCATTATCAGCTAGATGGATAGTCAGTATGCTGGTGGATAGACATTCTCCAGGTAGAGAATGGTCCAGGACATTTATTCTTCTAGGACGCATGTATGGATTAGAAGAATAATCCTTGTAGTCCATGGCGTGGCTTCCATCATCTGTTGGAATTGTAAATGTGTTGAACCTACACAAAATAGATCTAGCTACAAAATACTACACACATTTGCAGAGAGAAATTGAGAAAGAAGAAGAAGGAGAGAAAGAATAGAAGATTTCTCATTAACCGTTTGAATAATGAATAATTTACAAATGATATACTTTGTATAACTTAATAAATGTGCACTAGAGGAGAACCAATGCACCATAGTGGTGGTCTAGAGTGATCTGGACACACACCAGGAGTTACGGGAGTGAAGTGCCACCTAGTCTAGTCTCTCAGACAGTTACGGGAGTGAACTTCCACCTAGCTGAGTTAACTAGTCAACTTGTCTTCGGTTAATTGACTGAACAAAGAGTAGTGAGGAGTAGATCATGGAATCAAAGGTAGGGCGCCAGTATGGTGATGATCCCAAGGTAAGTGCGCATTAGCATGGTGATGATCCCAATGTTGCATGGTGACAAAACCAATGCAGCATCTAAACTCAACTCAACTAGTCAAACTGAAGTGTCAACTGAAAGAGAATATTCTCCAGGTGGAATATTCTACCCTAAAATACAAGAGACTGGATAATGACTAATTATGACTAATAAACAAGAAAAAACCTTAGAAAAAAGAAATCCTAGGTGTGTGAAGTAACTCCAACATGAATAATTATTCTTCTAGGACATATGTACGGATTAGAAGAATGGTTCTTGTATCACTCTATGGAGTGAAAGACTTATCCAACATCATGCCTAATTACTAAGATGGAGTATGGCTTTGAGATATGATACAGTTGATGCTATCAGATGATTCTGATAGTGATGATGGTTCTCGGGATTTGATCATGAGATAGCCTGTGTGGCTATGATGATACTACCGATTGAATGATATGTTTGTGCTCAAGACCATTACCTTTAAATACCTCCCTAGCTAGGAGGGAGTGTTGATATTATGGTAGCTGCAGGAGGTATTAAAACTCCACGTGTAACCCTGACAAGAATAGAATATTCTGGGAAGCAAGAAGAAACCCTAAAGCATTGAACATAACCCTAGAAGACAATTCGGCTAAAGAAAATAATTAATATTGAGTTTTTAGCCTCCAGAAAGAGAAGTCGTCCCAGACAAATAAGGAAGAGCAATATAAATACAGGATGTCAGATCTCATTTGGACGCACACAGCTCAAAACTACAGAAATATAGTGTGCACTGCAGAAATTTAGTAAGTGCGTAAGTCTGGAGAGTAGCTACAACTACAACTACTACAACTTGTATTTGTTTTAGAATTGGACTCTCTCTTGGTTATGGTTTGGACTTTTTGCCTTGTGCGCTAGCTATGGAGAGAGGTACGCTACATTGATCAGCTATTAATCCTAGGGCTTGCTTCCAGAATTATTCTCTATCAAGGTTAAGGTGCTCGAGGGTGGCTTCGGCCTATGGTTGGGTGACAATATTGCTATATTGTCTATGGTCAAACGAGCACACCTACTTTTCTAAAACATCCATGGAGGGGTGATACTCATAAGCATTGGATAGTAATATTCAATAAAGAGACAATCATCCATCAATAACATCCACCATCATAGACTATCAAAATATCACACAGTAATTGCACGCACCACAGGGTGTTATATCTCTTCTCTAAGATGGACATTAGTTTTTTTTTGTTTCTTGCATTTAATGATAATGTTCATATATTAATTTCCAATGAAATTTCATTATATCTCTTCACCAAAAATCATGTGCATTTTGTTGTTTCTAACCTTAGATGATCATTTCCAATCAGATTTTCTAGATTTGTGTGTAATCCTCTCTTGATATGGTGAATAATGATTTGGTTGTCTCCTTTCCTCACTCATATGAATGACCCTTACTAATTGATTATTTCCTCATGTGCATTCCACTTAGCACTTCCCCTTGCCAATAATTTGATTGTTCGCAATTGCTCTATTCTGGTCAAAGACTAAGTACCATGTCAAAGTTTGCCATCTTATGATTTTCTCTTTTAAATTGATGAAATTGATTTAAAAAAAATTTAATTAGTTTGTTGACTTCTTCAATTAAGGTTTTTAGTTTTTAACACTTTAGTTTCTTCTTTTACACCTTTTCACGACCTCAATAATCCCTTAGGAGTTTCTTTTTTTACACATTTTCATGGCCTCACTAATCACTTAAGAGTCTCCTTCCACTTATGGGAAGTGTTAATATTGATTTGTAATCGTAAATTTAAGTCTCATAGGCAAAAAATCACACTTTGTTAAATTATTTAAGGCTACCCAACCCTTTGTTATATGCTAATGAAAAATTTCCTTTATTATTTATTTATATCCCCTACTTCTTACATCTCAAAAAAAAATTAGGCTCCGCAATGTTAGGTTTGAATTTGCAAGAGGCTAGTGTTTTAAAATTTTCCTTAACTTACACTAAATCCCATTTGATTTCCATTTTTCCATTGAATTGTTTAAATTTCATTCACTCAATGCAAGAAACCTAATTATATTAAGTCATTTTTCTTTGACCAAGTCTATGACAAGCCTTGTTTTGTTTCCTCTTTTTAATTATTTTCTTCCTTCCAATGTGTTCTATGCACATAGTTATATTGTTCTAAAATTTGTGGACCATATCCTTTACTTGGAACATTCTCTATTTCTCTATTTGTACTTCTTTTCTTCCTTTTACTATGTTCTATGGACATAATTATATTGTTTTACAATTTTTTTGACCATATCTTTGGAACATCCTTTATTTATAAATATTCAAGCATAGAAAAATCATCTCAATTTCTTATATCATTTAAGTTATTAACTATTTAATTTTTTTCTTAGACAATTATTTATAAAGACCTTTGAGTGCTTAATAACTTCCATCTATTGATTATGTTTTGAGATAATTTTCCATTGATAGTCCTCTGAATCATAAGACATTAAGAAGAGGTGATAACAAGTTTCTCTTATTCAAATATTTTAACGCATTTTAAAGGACTAGATGGTCCTTTCTTTTGGAAAATCTTGAGTTGATTATATTTTGAGATAATTGTCCATTAATAATCCTCTGAATCATAAAACATTAAGAAGAGGTAATAACAAGTTTTTCTTATTTAAATATTTTAACGCATCTTAAAGGACTAGATGGTCCTTTCTTTTAAAAAATCTTGAGTTAATTGTGAATGGTTATAAACATTTTCCCATGATGGGTTAGTTTTTAGTTCCTCTTCCCCTAAAGAAGAGTATGCAACCTTAATTTAACTTTGTATTCCCATTACCTTTTAATTCTCATATTAGTTTATCTCACCCTTATAAATTAGACTTTGTGAAGTATTAGTTCAAAGGTTTGGTTTTGTATTTCAAACCGTTCTTGCCACCAATTGTTCTCCTTCCACTCTATTGTATAAAAAATAATATAGATTTCCTTGTACACTTTTTGTTATTCCATTAACCTATGAGCTTTTAATCTACATCATGTTAGATCATGTTACGTTGGATAAAAAGGTGGGTTGGTCCAATTTCGAGAATTCCAAAAAAATAGCCATCTCTCCCTTTCTCACTTCTTAGAATAATTAAGCTTGGATTGTTCCTTCGACGAAAGTATCCCATATGCATGAATCTTGAAGACAAGTTTTGGACACTTGTGGGATTCATGGCATATATTTCACTCTCCATCTTGTAACCCAAAATTTTTGATGGTTTATAAACATATATGATGATAAGGCTTTGTTCCGGAGTTATAATTTTCTTCTTTCTACCCCTACAACTTGATTAGGTTTATAAACATTTCGATTCCTATGATAGAAAGTGCCATTTAATCCATTTTCCCTCTCCTTCGTGAACGTATTTCAACGCTTTCAATTTATTTAAAATTACTTTTTGGAAACTGATAAGGTTGAACCAAAAAATTACATTGTTTGTAAGATTAATTTTAAGAGTTATATTTTGTCCACAAAATTGAGCTGTACATTGTTTGTAAAATTAATTTTATGAGTTAAGATTAATTCATAAAATTCAGCCACTAAGTTTGGACTTGATCTTACAAGGCATCCTTTTAGTGTAAATGCGCATGTCCCATTTCTAGTGGGCGAATCCTAAATACATAGAGGGGAGAGATCCCTTTTAAATTTTTAACATTTATAAAGTTCTTCCTCCTTAATTTATTGGG
>JASDQU010440102.1:83249-94110 GCA_032191745.1 Picea mariana | reverse complement strand
TCTCTTGCACTCTTGACCCATGAGAGTGTTTTTTTTTAATGTCTGCCAGTTGTTCCTGGTGTTCTTCTTCCCTGGCTTTGGAAAGATTGATTAGGATTATCATCATTGTTCTCTTCATTCCTTGGAGTTTTGAAGAATTTTGAGACAGATTATCTGCTTATAATGCTCACCCCGACACGATGATTTGAGTTTCACAAGCGGCCAATCGGTAAGCACTTTCTGTGTAAATGCGCTCTTCGGCTTTTTAATATGGCCGCCTACATATCTGCGTTTTACTCATTCATGGCTATCGATGATGTCAGAAACAGTGTTTAAATGGTTCTAACTTCTGGGGTTTCAAGACTTTTAGGTTTCTTTTAATGTTTTAGTACGATTTTTAGACTGAATATGTCGTTTTTCTCTTGTTATTTAAGATGTGAACAACCTGCAAACAAACTTGCATCTAGTGCATCTAGCTTTTATGATTAGTTTCTGTCGACCCATGCCTATTTTTCAGATTTCTTTCTCACTTGCTCATCTTCTGCACGATAATTCTGTGTCATTTTGGGTTTATAATTAATTTTTCTAAAACATTGGACTTTATTTTAGATTTTATCTTGATGTTAGATATATGTGGGCAAGTGTGCTTTGTCAAAAATCTTTGTTTAGATCTTCAAGCAATGCATATGCTTAGATTTGGTTTGATGTTATGATCCTAATTTTAGTTAGTTAGGATGAAGAACCCTGTGAAATGGACAGATGAAGGAGCGACAAAGGTGGCAGTCTGAAGAAGATTCTTTGTTACATGCCTATGTTAAGCGATACTGGCCATGAGGATGGAATCTTGTATAGCAAAGAATGAATAGAGCCCTGGACAAAGATCCAAAATGCTGTGCAGAGAGGTGGAAGAACTACTTGAAGCCTGGAATCAAGAAGAGATCCTTATCAGAGGACGAGCAACGTCTCGTTATAAGTCTTCAGGCAAAATACGGTAACAGGTGGAAGAAAATTGCAGCCTTGGTGCCCGGAACAACTTCCAAGAGACAGAAAGGAAAGAATCATCGCTGATTCTGCTAACACAATTGAGGAAGGTAAATATGATCATATTCTCGAGACATTTGCAGATAAATACATGCAAAAGCAAAAGAAATTGGCTACTCCTAGGAGCTGTAATGGAATTCCTCCTCCAATTATTTTCAGTATGCCAACAAGTTCAACTCCAGATTTCATTCATTTCGCCATCCCATCTGCATATACACCTACCACTTGTTCTTTTGGACCTCCTATACCATGTCTTCCTTCATGGATGTCCAACAGGCCAAATTCAGCTTATGGTTCTGGGACTGAAGCCTTTCTTCATTCTTCTCCCTTACCAAAGTCCAGCCCCTCATCCTCCTCTTCTCCTTCTGTGAATCTTTCTCTTTCACCATCTTCAAGCACTCCAGTGATGTCCGTGAACACAACTACTGCCTCTTCATCATGGATGCAAGATACCACAAGACAATCCGGTGAGAATAATGTAAGTGGAGATTCTGAAGCTGCTAAAGATAAAAATCAAGGAAATTCGCATGTGCAAATTCCCTCTATGGATCCAAGCAATTCGGCTGCCATCCATCAGGCTGCAACAGATCAGGGTGTGATTAAGCAGGAAATATCTTTGTTCTTCCAGCACTGTAGAGAATTGGAGGAGAGACAACAGTCGTGGTCAATGCACAAGAAGGAAACTGGCTGGAGACTGAAACGACTTGAGCAACAACTTGAAGCCGAGAAAGCTCGCAAGCAGAGAGAGAAAATGGAGGAAATAGAATCTAAAGTGCAAGCTCTTAGAGAATAACATTTCTATTTGGATAGATTGGAGAGTGATTACAGAGAGCAGCTTTCTCGAATACACAAAGATGCAAATATTAAGGAGGTCAGAGTGATGGAAATGTGCAGCTCACGAAATTTTTCGAGCAGATGGTCCACCTCCATGATCCTCATAAATCCATTTAAAGTAATTCGATGCATACACATCTGTAAGTAACATTTGTCACAATACATCTCGAGATGCAGAGATTAAGGAGGCGTGAATGATGGAAATGATTCAACTTCACACACTTCGCAGTAGCAAATGCCTGCAAGATGTCCAACTTGAAGCATGGACAAGAGAAAAACATTATAATACTTTAGGAAACAAAAATATAAGTACTCTAATCATGAACTACGAAATTACAAAAACCCAATTAATTGCATTATTCTAACTAATTCATTCATAGAATCCTCTTTCATTCTCATATGCACACCTCGGAGACAAAAGGGGAGCAGTAACCATCCAACCCATCTGAAAAACCACTTCGCTTCTCCACCTCTAGAAAACTCATAACAATTCTAAAGATACTATCCAGATTAGAAATGGCCCCAGCACCATTAATGGAAGATATTGTAAGCATATTGTCTTTTGTTGCTTGGTCCAATTGGCGAGTAATCCTGCATTCTAAATCCATCCTGCAGGCCTCCCTGCTCTCCAAATAGATAGAAAAATGCAACAAATTGCAGAGAAATGATACAAACATGGTGTTTTGTCTGACTTTCCTCCTCATAGCCCAAACAAGGATGGGATATGTAATAACAATTCTTGCATTGCTTAGAAGAGGGTGTAAGAAATTATCAGCATTTGCTGAGGTTGAACCACTATATGAACCCACAAAAAACATAATACATTTCAAAATAAATAGTTTCCTCATATTTACAATAAATATCTATAAAGTCTATATACAATTTTCGTGCTTACCAGTGAAATCTTTTTTAATGGCAAAACACTCTACAGCCACTAAAATAATCTAACATTCTTTATTATATGTCGAAATGGTTGTGATGGATCTGTGTTGCTGACCAAAAATTTTCCACAGAACTAGAAGCAAGAATGACGAATCTATATTGAAATTTTAATTTGATCAGTGAATTAATGATTCACGCTTAACTATAAGAGACCGCTAGTTAGCTGAGTGATGAATAAATATTGAAGATTAGAGATTGAAGCTCGTTGGGTAAAGGCATCAATCTGGGCACCTACCTTTCTTGAAGATTAGAGATTTAACTTAAAGAAATTTAATTACACCACAATAAGTAATGCACCTACCTTTCTGAATATACTGAGAATGTTTACAATATTATAGATTTAATCTAATTGTCAGTTAATTAGCATGAGGGCGAATAATCATTTATTAACTTAAAAACCTACACCACCACTACTCTTGCGCAAACAACACTGAAGAACCAATTATAATGGGAACGATTCTTTGATTAAGGAATTACGAAAAATAAAAAACTATATTGATGTTTAAATTTCAATTTTTTAATTAGATTTATTAATTTTATTTATTGTTAAAAATTTATAATATATTTATTTTTTATTTTAAATTTTGTTTGTTTTTATTAGATATTTTAAATTTATGTTTCATGTTTTTTAAAATAATATATAATATTAATTTAATCTTTTAATTTTTTATATCATTTCAATTTTATAATCTTCCATATCTTCTTGTTATACTTTTCCATTTTACTCATCTTTTTTATGGTTATTTTCTTTCACCCTCTTCTTAATTGTTATTATTTTATACATAATTATATGAATATTGTAAGTATAGTAGAAATAAATCCCAAAGGAGTTGGATTCAATGATGGAAACTGAGGAGTTTTTCACCGTTGGGTAAGGTTCAATTCTTGTGAGGGCTTTAACTGGAGCCATGGGGGCACCTTGAGTTCGACCCATGGGGGCACCTTGAGTTAGTGGTCGAATGTGTGGTTGCACCCAAAGATACTATATTAAATGGTGTCATGACCCGTGCACACATAAGTGGATCAAAGCCCAACCCCATGTCCTTCAAATTTAAAACCATACCTTAGTGACAGATTAGGTACGACTTGGAGCTCTGCAACCTAGCTAGGGTTCTCGTGGTTTGTCGTAGCTGTTCTCATGGCCTTTGGTTCGGGGGGAGGAGCCCCCTCACAACCCTCGCCTCCTCCCAATATCGTTGCATTTCACTCTCTCATCAGCTCCTACACGAAATATGTGAAAGCCCCCCCCCCAGTCGCGTTTTGTCAAGAAGATCAACGAGATCCTGAAGGTGCTAGTACATCCTTCCTCCTCTCATCCATTTACCCTTTGTCTGGTGGAAAATGGTTTGATCGGACAATTTATGGGTCTTTGTCCTTCTCCAAGAGCAATGACACAATGGCTGGATCAAAACTGGAAGAAAATGATAAAGGGGAAAATGTCCTCGGTTTTCTGTGGTAAGGGATTCTATGTCTTTCTCTTCGAAAACAAAGCTGATAGAGATTTGATTTTTAGAAATGGTCCCTATTTCATGGGCTCAAGAGGAATGTATCTCAACAAATGGACCCCAGATTTTAGTCCGGAAAATGACATTTCGTGCGCAGTCCCTATTTGGGTTCGTCTGCCTTTCCTCCCCCTCCATTGTTGGAATGAGGAAACCTTAAAAAATATTGGGAATACCCTGGGTAGATTCATTGATCATGTTGAACCATGATATGGTCTCCAATCCTGTGATCGCCTATGTGTAGAAGTAGAAATGGAAAAAGGCTTGTCAGAGGCCATCCAACTCACCCTAGATGACTGGTCCTATATTCAAATAGTCGACTATGAACAACTCCCATTCAAATGCAAAGCATGCGATGAGTATTTCCACTTCGCAAAAAAATGTCCCAAGGAAAAAATAGATCAACCCAAAGACAAAGAGAAAGAACAATGGAAGCAAACCAAAAGGAAGAAAACTACAAATAAGTCAGGACCCCAACTACAAGAATGAAGAGAAAACTCCAGGGCAACTTCTCCACTCAAGGGAAATCCCCGATGATGGGGAACAACGACGCAAAAAGCAGTAAAAACATATATGAAGCGCTTGAAAATATGGAGGCAAAAACAGTAAATTCAAAAGAATCAACAGAAGAGATACAAAGCCAACAAGAACCTGATTCAGTTCCCTCAACAAAGAAAAATGATCCAGTCTTCATTCATCTCAAGGATCCCTCTCCTAGCTTGATCCCCCATGTGAATGATCCAGAGGATGAAATCCCGGAGGACTCGGGGGGAGACCTGGACCATGAGATCTCTAAAAGAACCAAAGCATTGAAAGAGGGAAGGAAAACAAATAAAAACAAAAAGGAAAAAGTAGCAAACCAAGACAAAGAATTGGAAATCCAGCCCATGCTGGAAGATGTGTTAAAAAAAGATGGGAAATCAGGAAAATAACCCACATCTAAAGGACATACTCATCCCACAAAAGGGGGGGCAACCAAAAATGCAATCAAGTAATGAAGGTAGTCTCTTGGAATTGTAGGGGAATGGGATAAAGAGAAATAAAGGAAGCTCTGAGAAAATTAATCAAAACATAAAAGTCCCAAATTCTCATAATCCAGGAGAATAAAATGCAAGGAACAAAGGCCCTTCGAGAAATGCAACAAATCTAGAAAGCAAGCGATGGAGTAGCTTTAAATGCAAGAGGAGCATTAGGAGGAATCTGCACAATATGGAACACCACAATATTCAGGGAAGAACGCAGACTGAAATCAGCTCACTGGGTTCTGGTCCAATTAAAACATCTACCCTCAAGTATCATCTATCCTATCTTTAATATTTATATGCCTAACAAATATTGGGAGAAAGTAGAATGCTGGGAGTCTTTGATGGGGATTAAAGAAGTTGGACTTCAACAATATTGCATCATAGTTAGCGATTTCAATTATACACTTCACCAAAATGAAAAAAAAGGAGGCTCCATTGTAAGGGATCCTTTCAGGGAATGCATGGAAGATCTGGTTTCTGATTTGGCCCTGTTTGATGTCCATCCTAGCAAAGGAAAATATACATGGAGTAACAAATGCTCAGGAGTGGGTCACATAGTAGCCAGACTTGAATGATTCCTTATTCACAATTCGATTCTCTCTCTTCTAGACAATTTCTCTTCCCAAATTATTCCTTGGGGTCTTCCTAATCATCGCCCAATATCTCTCTCCTTTGATAAAGCATAAAGCCTTGGTCCAATCCCCTTTAAGTTCAAACCTCTTTGGATGGAACTGATGGAATTGCTTCCCCTGATCTCTTCTGTGTGGTTGAATTGGGTGGATGGGTCCTCGATTTACATATGGGAACAAAATCTCAAAAGAACTAAGCAAGCTATCAAGGATTCGATAAAAAAATCTCCTCACAAACCCAGGGAAGAATTAGAAAAACGCAAAAAGCAGCTTGAGGAATTACAAGAAGATATGGAATCTAAAGCAATCAATAAGAGTCAAATTGTGTAGGAGAAAGAATACTTCCAAAATTATATGAAGGCTCTCCACAATGAAGAAACAAAATGGAGACTGAAATCTTGGGCCTTATGGATTCAAGCAGGGATAAAATCACCTCCTTCTTCCATAAGCAAGCCAAGGCTACACAACAAAGGAATAACGTGGAGGAAATAAAGACACAATCGGGGGTCCTAATTAATTCCTTTTAGGAAATAAAAAAAGAAACAACCTCTCATTTCGGGAAACTTTCCACCAAGGAAAGAGAAGATGACCAAGATCTTAGTAAGAAGTTCGTTGAGAATATTCCACACATGATAAAAGAAGAGGAAAACACATTTAAACAAAGAGGTCAATGTTGATTAAGGTTGGTTGTCATTGATGTCAACCTTTGAAGAAATCTTGGTAGCACATAGGTGGGTAATGGACCCAATTTTGTTTGATGTAAAGATGACGCATTATTTTCTTGTCATGGTTGATAATAAGTACAAATGGATGAACTCCAAAGTGGCCCCCTTATGGTGAAAGCCCTCACGAGAAGATGTTTTGCAGATTGAGTTATCCTAGAAGTATGGTTAGAGAACCCATGATTATTTGTGGAATAATGAGATTACGGTCAGTGAATTTTTCAGTGAAACTATCCTAGATTGATAGTTCTTGTCATTCCATTTCCAATGGTATGTGGAATGTCACATAACTCCTCACGGTTAGAGAGTTATGGCTATGAGAAGTTGGAGAACCCAGGTTTGGGTAATGGAGACAAGTTTGTTTGATGGATAATGATATGAGTTTTGATATGTTTGTAGGTAATACTATTCTATGTGGATAGCACATGTCATTCCATTTCTGGTGGTATGTGGAACGTCACATAACTCCTCACGGTTTGAGAGTTATGGCCTTGCGAAGTTGGAGGACCCTCATATGTCATCTAGAAGCCCTAAAAGGTCAAAGTAGTCAAAGTGGTTTAAGAGATTTTAGAAGGTAAATAATAAAGTGAAGTGATGAGTGTACTATAATTCAAAGTGAATACAAAATAAATTATTTAAATATTAAATTTAATGGATAAATTAGAAGTGGGTTAACCCTAAATTAAGGAAAGTGGGCAAAGTGACCTAGAAAGTGTTTTTAAGGAAGCTACTTGGAGAGTATAAATAAGAGGCAAGACTCTCTCATTTTAGATAAAACTTGAGCATATTGAATATTTATAGGTGTTTGAGGTAATGACATCTAAGATGAATTTCAGAGGGAAGGTGAAGAAAAGAAGGTCGAAATTCAAGAGAGGATAAATTCTTTTGATGATGCTTTCTAAGGTATGTTATTTACAGGTCATCTCACCATTTTCACAATAATTTTTTTTCTAGAATGCTTCAGATCGTGAAATTGATATGTCATTGAGAAAACATATCCAAGTATCTGTGGTAAAAAATTCATCTTGTGGGTCATTTTATTTTTGGAGTTACACTCTGTGGAAAATAGGATTTGTGGCTAGTCCTGAAACTAGTCTAAAACATGTGTTTCAGGAAAAAACGTCATAAATTCTTCATAAAAGATCCAAATTTGGTAAGACCAAATGTATTGGTTATACTACATTCTTTAGTATTCTTTGTAACATTTTCATATCCATTCAAAAAATATTATGTGTGGGGAACACTCTACAAGTTCGCTCTCTAGAATAAGCCAAAATTTAGCAAGGTATGCCATTTTTGATATAACTCGTTTTATGAGAGGTTACAAGTAGTGACACCTAGAGGAATTGCATAAAACACGCTGAAGAACACTGTGTATCATTTTCATATCTTTTTTCATTGAAGGTACATGGTTATGATTATTTCAAGTTAGGGTTGTTGACTAATCCAAAACTAGTCATGTGAGACTAAAGAAAAGTTTGATGAAAATGCTAGTCTCTTGTTAAAGTTAAGGAAGGTTTGCAGGAATGTGATCATATACACCAGGTCTATTACATAGTTACAAATCATATTTGGATGATGAAATTGATGAGGGATTTTGGTTGAGGTACATGTTGGGTACATGGTTGAGACAAGTAGTTGATGAGGTGGCACATACATGAGGTGTATAATTGATGATGTTGGTACATATTGATGAGTCATAGTTGATGATTAGTTGACACATGATTGGTACATGGTTGGATGCACTTGTTTATGGTACATGTTGATTACAGGTTGTTTGGTACAGGTTGGTGCATGGTTGATGCACTTGTTTATGGTACAGGTTGAGGTACAGGTTGATGCAAGGTTGATGCATGGTTTAGGTTTATTGGTACAAGTTTACAATGGTATATCTCAAAGTGATAGTGTGACAGTGGTTCCATAATTCTACTTCTACTTCAGGGCATTTGGACGGGGCAAGGACAGGTGGTTGTAGCCAGAGAACATAGGGGGTTGTAGCCTCCTTCTGGTTGTAGCCAAATAATTGGGGAGTTGGAGCTTCCCTCAAGTTGTAGCCTGAGAAACTAGGGGGTTGGAGCTTCCCTCAGGTTGTAGCCTGAGAAACTAGGGGGTTGGAGATTCCTTCCAGTTGTAGGTGGAAAACAAAGGAAGTTTGTGCTTCCAATGAATGTAATTTTTCAAGACATATAAGAAAAAACATTATGTGGTTTTATCCCGCTTTGGGTTTCCACGTAAAACACTGGTGTACTATGTATTTGTATGATTGTTCATTTGTTCATTTCTCATTATTGGATGATAATTCTACATTGATATAACACTTGTGTTATTTGGTTAAAAATGATTACTATTGCTCTATTTTTGATTCACCCCCCTCTCAGTAATCCAACAATTGGTATCAAAGAAAGTTCCTTCAGAAATCAGTTTAACCACTGAAAGATAGATCATGGAGAGAAACAACTTGTACAAAAATGGAATATCACAGTTTGATGGACAGAAGTATGCTTTTTGGAGCATAAGGATGAAGACATATATACAGGCATAGGGATTTGAAATTTGGCAATCAATTGTATATGGATACACAACACCAGCAGTTCCACCAACAAATGACAAAGCAGTGAAACTCGGTCAGAATAATTCCAAAGCCACAAATGCACTTCTGAATGGTCTCAGTGAAACAATATTCACCAAAGTTGCACATTGTAAATCCTCTAAAGAGATTTGGGATAAGCTTCAAAATATTTATGAAGGAGATTCAAAAGTCAAAGCAACAAAGCAACAAACTTACAGAGGTCAGTTTGAAAAACTAAATATGAAGGAAGATGAGAATATTGCAACCTACTTCTTACGAGTCAATGAAACAATGAATTCAATCATAGGATTGGGAGAAGAAATCGAAGAATCTGTAATTGTTCAAAAGGTACTAAGATCTCTTCCTATGAGATTTGACCCTAAGATATCAACGCTAGAAGAAAGATCAAATATAAATTCAATAAGCATGGATGAACTGCATGGAATCTTCACAGCATATGAAATGAGAACTGAACAAGAAAATCCAGATGTAAAAGAAGCAGCCTTCAAAGCATCCAAAAGATCAAAGCAAAAGGAAAAGAAACAAGAAGAAAATAGCAGAAACAATGACGTCTCGGAAGATGATGAAGAAGTGGCCAACTTCGTCAAAAGACTGAACAAGGAAACTGACGATAGCTATAGAGGTAAGCTTCCTTTAATTTGTTTTAATTGTGATGGTACTGGTCATTTTGCTAACAAATTTCCTCATAAGAAAAAGAGAAATGATGAAGGTTACTCAAAAGGCAAACAAACATATAAAGGAAAAATAACTACAAAGAAAATTTTCAAGAAAAGCTTATGCACCAAAGAAGACATATGATCATCAGATGGAGATGAAGTTAGTGATAGTGAGACATGAAGAGTTCTATTTATGGCAGTAGAATAATCTAATAAATAAGACTTCGAAGAAGAATATGAAGAAGTCAAAGAAGAAATTGAAGAGGCAAAAGTTGACTACCGAGAAGAATTGATGTGTTCCATAGAAGTTATCAGAAGAGAAAAGAAGAAAAACAAGAAACTACAAGCGGAACTAGACAAGAAATAAGACACTCAAGAACTAGAACAAATGATCACAAATTTGAAGGTTAAAATAGAAGAAGATAAAAGAATTGAATAAGAACTCAAAGAACAGCTAGAAGAAAAGGACAGGATCATTGGAAATTTGGAAGCAGAGATTGTCACATTAAGAAAGGATATTCAAAAGAAAAATATGCAGAATATCTCAAAAGTTTTGGATGACATTATCAGTAGTCAAAAATCTCATCTTGACAAGTCCGGACTTGGATATAATCAGATAGAAAAGAGATCAAGCTCCAAAACAATAGAGCAAGAAACATATCCAAAAAACTATGCAGAAAGAATCAAAGGGGATAGGAAGATATACAAGGAAGATTATAGAGACACTCCTCCACCGAGAAGATTCAAATTTCAGAATCAACAACAGACAGATAGGCCTCAAGAAGAAGAAGGATTCATAAGAGCACCTCCTTTCAGAATATCTTCAAATCCATGGTATCAAACTATATTTTTTGGTTTATGTTATGCATGTAATAATTTTGGACATAAAGTTGTGAATTGCAGAGCTAACAATAGGAACATAAACAACTTTGAAAGTCATA
>JASDQU010440102.1:47421-79068 GCA_032191745.1 Picea mariana | reverse complement strand
CTTACTCAAGCATTTTCAGACTTTACTTGGCTAAATAAAAGTAGACAGGAATATCACCCTATTTTTATAGCCAACAAAAATAACATCCTAACTCACAAGTATTAATTACGAGTGCTTAGGTTGGGTCTTTTATTAACAAAAAGCTTGTTGGAAATTCACTTTTTATGTAATTTTCTGAATATAACAGCCGCTGAAATAAATGTAAGAACAGAAGTAAAGACACCAAGATGATAATCAAGATAGATGAGAAATAAAGAAATCCTTTATTTCATTCCAATTCACCAAAGAGTTGTTTTCTTTACAAAATCTCATACATAAATCTTGGACCAAAGTCAAACTTAGACATCCCCGATGGAACATACAAAAGGACCTCTGACAGAAAACCAAAACTGAACTCTAAAAGCTGGATCAACTTGCCACAAATTTCTTCCCACTTGACTCTGCACAATAGCCTTTATCAGTCATGAAAATTAATTCACAAACAGACAAGTCTACACAGACTATCAAAGATAGATCTACACCTCTAAAGAAAAAGTGTCTGAATGATTTGATTCAGCCCTGTATATTGTTGTCTACAATAAGACCCTGCTATCATAAAATAGAATTAGGCTGTGATGAATATATGAGTGAATGAAAACTGAACTATCTCAAAATAAACTCAAAGAGCAAACCTTAGCATGCTTCTGCTTCTATCCTCCTCCTATTCCTCCCTTTCTTTTTTCTTTTAACAAGTTAGAATTGGTTGAAGTAGTTAAACCAACTCATTAGTTAAGTTAATTAAAAGACTCAACTAACTTTAGTTAGGGGGAAAGTAATAATCATAATAAGGGTCATAATTAAATAATAACCAGTAGGTGGGACCCCTTGTGACTCGTTTTAGTTCATAACAATCATCACAATCATAGCATAACCATTAGTTAAGAAAAACACACCTCCTTGTGTCTCCCTTTAACATATTTTACTTTTGGCAATTTTAGCTCATGAAACTTGAAATTATTTCAAAAATAATACTCATATATCCAAAATAAAACATGTTGTCCAAAGATCCATGAAATCAACTGTCATAAAACACTAGATAACATAAAACTCAAAAGCCATATTTCCCAATCTGTGATGCAACCCTTCCTTGGTTTCTGTTGTCACCTCTCGATTTTCTTGAATTTTCCTTTGGATGTGCAGAACCTTTAGGATTGGTCTCTCTAATCACGTGGGAACAATCATCCTTCAAATGCATTTAGGAAGACACAGAATTGTCAGAGCCACAGGAGGGTGAGGAAGGGGCAACGATGGCTTTTCCTTTACCAAGTGCATGGTGGGCTTCAGGCTTCAACCTCTTGCTAGCATGGGAGGATTACACTGGTGAGTGGTTAAGGGCAACTTGGACAATGGGGTTCAAAGGTGGAGGAAAGAAAAGACAAGTTGGGCTAGCCATAATGTTGGGAGACTGCTGGGTGTACAATCTCCTGCCATCCATCATTTTTAGGGACCTCAGGTTGTAAGGAGACATGACGAGGTACATGGATACTGGGGGCTTGCGAGGCTTGGAAAGGGGGCCTTTCAGGCCCAGGTTGGACTATTCCCTACCCAATCCAGTTAAAGAATCTGGCATGAAACAATTGGACAAGCTCTTCTGAATCAACGTCAAAATGTATGGAGAACCTGGGCCTTCTTGTGCCTCAGTTCCAGTTACCTCTACCTCTGTTTCCTTGGCCATGGCTTCCTCGACTGAAAAAAATCATCCTGCATGCGTGATCGATTAGCAAATAATCTTTTAAATAACCATACATGACAATTCTTAAAATTATGAAATAGATTTGGCTCAGAAGGTATCAGAATTATGCAATCCAATCCATACAAATTGTTTTACTGTTAATCAACGAGCATAGGGGTGAAATAGGGTTTTGGGATATATGAAGGGTTTTTATTGAGCGAAAAAATGATATAATGAAATGGGAGAAGCATGGTCACTGCTCAATGAAAACAACACTCAACTGTAAAGCAAACCAATAAAACCTCACTGCAATCCACATAAGACACTGCCACTTTCATCCATTTTAACACAAAAATTCTCTTGACTGTAATCAATATTAGAACAGGGATTGAAAAAGGAATATGGGAGGTGACAGGGTGTTAGGAACCAAATATCAATATAGCATAGAAAAACCTCAGAATAAGTACTCAACACCTTGAAAAAGAGAGAAATTCAGATAATAAGCCTCTCCGAGGGGGCAACCTCCTTATGCCCACATAAATGTTCAATTACAAGATGATTCAAAATGAAAATGTCTCCTTGGTATATATAGGAGACTATGAGGTATAATTACAACTAATGGAATAAAGCTGAAATAAATAAAATAACATTACTAATGTAATATTCCCCAATTAAGGGGTACTGAGCCACTATTTAGGGCTTAACATGAGGTTTGTAATTAGTGGAAAGTGAAATAATGGAAGGGAAGAAGGACGATTACTATTCATGGAATTAATTAAGTGATCCATAAAACATTATGTGAAAGGAGATGCATCAACCATCAATTACTTGACTAAATAATAATTTCTGTGTATTTAGCAAGTTCACTGTTCATAATCAAATGTACAACACAATGCCATCACAAAACAATGGGCATCCTATACAATTTGAAAGAGGTTTTGTTCCCTTCATTCACATACTTTGCAATTTATAACAACTTATGCACAATACCCATTTCCAGCCTGTAACTATCAAAATCAACCACTTCCCATCCATTTCTTCCATCACAATAATACTTCAAAGGTCATATTTTCAAATTAACAATGAAATCACTATCTTGCAATTGGGCTTATCATTTAAATGCAATGATATTCGTTAAACATGTATAGGCAGTAACCAAAATAATCAAGACTAGATCGCCATGCCCGAAATGATAATTAATCATATAACCCACAGTCACAGTAATAACCAATCCATCATGCTGAGTCATTAATAACACAATATGACTTCGATTTAGTCCAACTGTAATCAACTATGTTGTGCGAACTTAGATTTATATAATCGAACAATCATAAGGATACAATGGATAAAATTTCTACAGTCATCCGATTCAATAACCATCTGGTCCCCAAAGAAAACTATAGTTATCATGACCATTACTTCATTGTGAAAAACCACCATATACACAATGCAATATGCTTGAGAAATGTCAAGCATTTGTAACCAATGCTAGCTAAACATCCAAAACAATCCTTAGTGAAAAACACTAGTGATTGTGTATCAACCAACCAATTCATTACTATCATAAAACCAATTGACCTAACAAGCTATGACAACCACACATACCCACACATCCATTCGAATTGGGGCAACGTTCCTTTCCATTAAACAATACTGAGTTATTAAACATAAGGAGAGAGAATGTGTAACTTGAATTGTCGAGATAACAAGCAGGGTTTACCAACTTTATACAGAGGCAGTAACTAAATGCCAAACCAACACGAATGTCATATAGACAATTGGACGGGTTTGTACTAAAAAATAGTCAGAAATATACAACCATCCAAAAATCAAGTGGTAAACCCAACATGTCAGGCTGGTGTTCCATGTCAACCCTCAGACCTATGGAGTTAAAGGTTCACATTGTGACTAACACATGAAAGCTAGAGCCAACTTCCTTCAATGGTGAAAAACCACAATACCAACAATGCATACACAGAGGGAAACACAAATTATTCGTAGATAGAAAACAAGTCCCGAGACAGGAGGGATACCACAGAGGAGTGAGGCTCCAACTCGACCAATAGTGATGCTTAACGTGTGCAGGGTGTAACCCTTATGGCTCTTAAAACAACCATAGCGTTGAGGTGATGACAAGTCTAGGTAAGAGCAAGAGAGCCCATTTCGTGGCCTTTAGTGATGAAATCAACCATTTCCCAAATGAACAAAACACAGTGATGAAGAGTGCCTTGAGCCATTAAACCCATAAAAGCCAGAGACTGGAGACTGGCCAAGTGATGCACACGCGTGGGGACAACCAGCCAAGCAAACCAACAAAAAAAACCTCCAACTAATCTAGTAGTGGTAACAGAGAGCTATCACCAAGAATACCAATAACCTCTACGAACTCAAAAATATTATAGGAAGAACCATCAACTCTTCAATCAAGAACCAAAATTTCACATAGTTACAACACTTAGAAAAAACACAAACCCATACACCTGAGCCAGTAATCATTTCATAACTAGAGCAAAGTCACGAATGGCCAAAAAAAGGACATATCTATTAATCGAATTCCTTAAAACGAGAGCTGGCCGAGTGGTTCCTCCCTGCTAAAATTTCGAAGCATACACACAAAAACAAGATCAAACAATAGCTCGACTAGGGTGGCGGCTAACAGGATGAGTAAATGTGACATGCAGTAAATGCACGTTGCCTCCACCCGCAATTCATTTACTCCTCAGTTCATGCCAACCAGTTCCTCATTAACACCATTAATCAAATCATGCATTGAAACCATCACCATATTACAAATCTAAATCGCATAACCATTAGTGTCCATCACTTTGTCAAAATGTGCCACCCCTATTTTGTCCATCTTATTCGTATTTACAATATAATTCAATTTAAAATGCATAACCATTACCACTATTACCCTGCCAATATGTGCCACCAACATTTCATACCATATGCGTATTTACCATATGATTCAATCACAATTGCATAACCATTTACTTGCTAGCTAGCATTTAACAATAATTGTTAAGTCTTTTATGCATGTAGTATAGTGTATGGGGTAGTTAAGAAAATCCATCCCTTTGCATTGTTTCTTATTCCTTCCCAATTGTTTGCGTGTCGTATTTGCAGCATTAGGTCCCTTTTCTTTGCATTTATTTTTCCTCTCTCAAGATTGTCTTTCATGTAATTTCACTAGCATGTTTGGTGTGCAAGTGTGATAAGAACAGATAGCAATGACATTAATGAATAACATAGGCTGTAGTAACATAAGGAGTCATAATCTCAAATCATAATCAATAATCAACAAGATCTTCATCAACCATGTAAGCCATGTCGCACATCATCACAATATAAAAAAATGAACAGATCTGATCTTCAATAGTTCAAGGGGGTCCCACCTACTAGTATTATTTAGCTTTTATAATAATAGGCTTTAGCAACACTTTGCGGGCGAAACTATATTGATGTTTTTAATCGTCAACAAACTGGCGAATCCATAGGGAAATTTGTTTCCAATAGATTTAGAACTCATAACTCATGGTTTCACAGACCAAGAACATTGGGTGAAGAGGATATAACTCAGATGATTATGCAACAGGGGGAAGCGAGCGGATTTAATGGAAGGATGACCGGGAATTTGGGAATAATTCATGAAAAGTGTTAAGTATAAGGGGTTTTTACCACTGTATGCATAATCATTCGACCAGAATCTTCTCTCTAACTCTCAAGGAGGAAAAATTTTAGACTTTAAAATCTCAATGGATGAAGAAATGGAAAGAAGAAGTGGGGGGTAGCCAATTATTTATAAGAAAAACAGTGAAAAAATGTAACAATTTCAAAGGCCCTTTAGAGGAGACATCATAAGAATTGTGTAAGCTTGATTGTTATTGACTAACAATGCTTCGCAGGAATGTCACTGTGGCAGAATTGATCCAACATCTTATTTGACCAAAATAACCAAAAATAATAGGAAGTAAAAACATGACGAAAGTAAAGGTGTAGATACTAAAAAAACAACAATAAAAGACAGAATTGAAAAGGCAACAAGAAAAGCCTTAATTTAGAAAGCAAAAATTAAAGTACTGTAAAGCAGAGAAAAGAAGCACAAAAAAAATAAAGCATAGCTAGGCTACTAGTATACAAAAATCCAATCAACATTAGAACCTTTCACCCTGGTCCTTCGCAATACTTCAAGCGAGGACTGTTAGTGCTGTAGGAAAATGATTGTCTCTGTAATTTCCCTAAAATATATGAGTTAGTGTCCAAGACAAATGTAATTTGGAAGGGACCCAACATTTGAAATTATGATGTAATTATCAGCCTTTTGATGCACACGATTAAATCATCAAGATAAGCATGGAGACTGACCAATTCATTGAAAGTTGTGTGTATATTCCCTTTAAAGGCGATACTTGCATCAAATAAGCCAGAAGGCAAGCAGTTGTAAGACATAGTATCACAATTAGTAATAAAAGTGGTTTTGTGAATATTCTCCCCTTCTACCTTGATTTTATTGTAACTAAACAAACTGTCAAGTAAGGGCTCCAACTGTGACTCTACAACCTATTGCAGAAACATTTCCATACTGAGAGGAGAGAAAGGGTTTCTCATAATTGCTTGCCTGAAAGTTCGAAGACTAATGCTGGTTTTAATATTATCAGTGGTCTTTGAAGCATGTTACCAATTGGAAACCCATTCAGGGTGGACTAAAAAAAACATTTAAGTCCTTAAGAAATATCTCAACTCGCTTCGAAAGTTTGTTTTCAGTGCAGATTTAACAAGTCCTTGTTTTTGCCTAGCTGGTTTCATGGTACATTGAACAAGACCTAGATCAAAACCATGAATATCCATATTAAACCAAGCAAAAAAAATTGAAATCCACCAAGTAACTTGACAGACCTCATCTCTTCTTTATCAGAACCTTGGACATTTATTTAGCTTTTGTTGAAGATCTAGGTGTCCTAATGTTCATGGAGATGGTTTCAACCACCTTCTTTTGTAACTTCTCTTCTTTCTGTTTTTCTTTGTTGCCTACAATACTCAATGAAAATGAACTCTCGAGAGGAGTTAAGCCCTCAGGAATCTCATTGTTTTTTGTAGATATAATCTCCTCGGGCTTAAGAGGTTCATTTTGAATGACAAAACAAATGCCCTCATCGTTAGGGATGGTCTTCCAAGATTCTTCCTTTTTAGAAATGTAAGAACGATGTAGAGATTGGAAAGCATAATCAGGCATGTGAGGCAAGAGTTGTTGAGTAGGAGATTTTGCAAAGACAACTAACCGATCAGCCATTGAATTCAACTTCTTCTTAACATGAGTGATGTTGAAACATAGGAGGTTTGAGACAAGTGCCCAAATAGTTTGGGAGTATTGTTCCGTCAGCTTGTTGCTAGGAGAGCATATATTACATACCAAGTTCACAATAAGCTCAGAATTTCTGAAAACTGAAAGTTGGCCATGACCAAGATTAAGAGCATTCTCAATGCCTAACAATAAAGCTTCAAATTCAATGACATTGTTTGAACAAGCAAACTCCAACATGTATGACAGATTATGATTTTTTCCTACAGGGGAAACCAAGATAATACCAGCCCCATTACCTTCACTAGAGAATGAACCCTCAAAGTGCATATGCCATATACCATCATCTAAATCGATTTATTCCAAAGTAATGTTATCTTCTTCAGCGAATATGGAATATACTTCCAGGTCTTCTTCGATATAGTTTACACTAGATTGCAGAACACTTTCTATGTAGGGTGAGATTCTTCCTTCTCTAAGGACTATAATGTTCTTACCATTCCAAGGAACGGATAAATGTGTCCTGTCGAGTGAGAGGTACCCACCTATTAGGGCTTGCCAATCTCTTCCAAAAATAACTGAGTAATTTCTTACAGGCATATCAATCACCTGAATGCTGAGGGTTGTCCTTATCTCAGGATGAGCACATAAAACCAAGGTTACATCCTTAATCTCACCTATGGTTGTTTGTTGTAGACTATTATAGGAGAGCATGCTTTAGGAATTTTCATTTGTACAAGATAAGCCTAGCTCTTCCATAATGATCTTCGACATGACACTTGGGCCCAAACTGCCATCAATGAAGCAACAATGGACGATCTTATCCATGATCTTTAAAGAAATATAAAAAGGGGGATTTTTTTACAGGGTATCTAAAATTATGTACACCTACTTTATTTATAGAATAATCCTCTTCGTCTACCTCTTCAGAAAGATTGGCTACAACGAAAGCTTTTCCTTCCATGAATTGTTTCAGATGCATATGTTATTCAGGGACGACAACCATGTCTAGAAGGGTTGCATCTACTTTGATATTGGCCAACTGATTCAAGATATTGTATTTGTAAGAGGGGGGAGAGGGAGTGATTCTTTGATTCTCGGGAGCCTTGGGAATCTGGGGCATAATAGCGGTTGAGGAAGATCTCGAGTTAGAGGAACTGCGGGGAGGATCAAATTTTCCCTTGGGAGCATAGGCTTTGTTTCTAGTATTGATAACCATGACATCCTCTGGCTCTACAAAATCTAGGACATCGATAGTAGCTTCTGGTATTTAACCAAAGATATTATCTCTGGCACTATTCTTTACCTCACATGTGGTTTCTTCTTGGCATTCCTTGCAAAATTTACACCAACTCCGAGGCAGGATAGCCTTAGGCTGAAAATTGTTTTCAACTAGATTTCTAAAGGGGGGTGTCAAAGAGGATGAAGCTCTAGGGGTGAGAGGGGAGATATTACCCTTCCGCTCAAATGCTATCATATGATTTTTCATATCTTGTACTAGCTGTAAGAGATTGGACATGTCTGTTTGTCTAACCATTTCTCCCTAGAGAAGGCCAGTTCTTTCAAGTTGTTCTTCATACTCTGAATAGGTATGTAGAGCGTGTTAGCACAAGAATTTGTACTAGAAAATCTAGTTATTTTTACGACATATTTTGTAGCACTGGTGAATTAAGAGATTATGCAGTGCTAGCTTCCTCAAGCATCAAGACCGAGAGCCAAGCACACCTGTCAGCAACACAAGACACAGGTTATAAACTCCATGCACACATTAAAAAAAGAAAGCTTATGTGAATGGAGACTTTCCTAAAAAAAAAAGGCGTGGCGCTACCAAATCCACATAGTTGAATTCATGATGGGAATTACGAAATTCGCATGAATATTTCACATTGACGCTACCAAATTGATGCAGGAGAATCACCAACACGTCAAGCGAGCCAGCGCGAAAGCGGAGGACAGCTGGATAAGCCAACACAAATTTTGAAAAACACTTTGGAATTGTTGCACGATCTTAAATGAACCATTAAGATGAGGCACACTTTATATATTGTAAATGGACCTTGAGTGGATAGCTCTCATCCTTTAGTAGATAGACGACATTTAGATTAGTTAATGCAAGTAGGTAGAATTTTAACTCCAGATTTGACAGTTTGAGAGCGCAAGAGGGAAACGGGATATAGACATCCTCATTGTGCATTGTAAGATTAGATGGAGCATTCAGGAAGAAGAGCAAGCAGAGAGCTGTGTAGAGAACACCCATGTACTGATATTTGAATTAGTAGAAGAAGATTGGTTCAAATTCATGGGTTTTGTGTTTGATTCTCTGTGTATTGATGTTATGCTCATGAATGTTTATTTCCTTGTTATACATTTTCTTTTATATGCTGTGTATATGATTTCATGGTTGAATTAAAGTCTGAGAGGGTGAAGGAATGAGTTTCAATTGTTTCTCTATTTGAGCCAGAGATTTCTGCAAGGAGTGCAGTTGAAGTGTCCGCAAGGAGTGCGTTGACAGAGGGTTCAAATAGAGATAGCTTTTGTTCTCATTTCCTCAAAGGGGTAGTTGGGCATAGGAGCCGTGCAAGGAGTGCGCAGGCTAGGGGAAGTCTTGGGGTTGCGAACCTGAGTGAGTCTCTGAAGGATTGTTGCTGCAGGAGTGTGCAGAGTCCAGAAACTTCAACACTTAGTTCGTGGTTGAAGGTCACCGCAAGGAGTGCGTGCAAAGTTTCTTTCTGAGGACTTGAAAGTCTAGGGAAAGCTCAGGAAGGATAGGTCTTCGAATTCGTTGAAGGATTTCACAAAGAAGTTTTGGTTGAAGTCTTCAAGAAGGCGCTGCAAGTTTGCGTGTAGGTGAACAAGTCTTCATGGAGGAAGTACTTGATTCATTTCGCAGGAATCATCCAAGGGGGGAACGGGCGGTCGAAATTCCCCGAGGAGAATTCGCGAATCACCGTAAACCGTTAGATCTTGGAAAGGTGTAGGGAAGATACGGCGACGTATTCCCAAAAAGGTTCCAAGCTCAGGGAGGGGCGGAGCCGTTGATCAGGATCACGAGGGTCGTTGGATTCACATGCATATCGTGAATTGGGGTTTCGTGAATTGAGACTCCAAATTATTGCAACAAGAATCGCGATATCCCGACAGTGAAATGGCATTGTGCGTGGGCCACAACGAAGTCGGCGAGTGGAGGATAGGTGGCACGCGTATCGGAGTTCAGGAAAAGTAAATTCTCGAATCCATTGACATTAGGATTCGCGATCCCGCGAACCCCAAAATCCCGATAGAAGTGACAGGGCGTTGAATAGTCAACTCACTCGTGTGTCAGAATTTCGGCGCGTCGGGACTCGGAGAACCGAGTTGCTTGATATCGCGAGTACCAAAATCGCGATAGGGAAAGTTCCGACAGGGTAAAGAGAAAAGTCAACATTGACTGGCCATCGGGTCTCGGGGATTTGAGAGCCCAATGATTGACCTTTGACATCGCAAAGTCACGAAGTCCGATTCCTCGATAAGCAAAGAAAGGGGATCGAGCGATAGTTCTGTGGGTGCGGATTTCCCGATAGGGAAATAGAAGAACATTTGAGTTCTTCAGGCCGTGAGAAGAAGAAGATCCTGTGAGCGGGCATGCCCGAGGGTGCTGCTGCGTCACAAATCCATGTAGCTGAATCGATGATGGGCACTACCAATTTCCCAGAGTTATTTTGCAAGGACGCTTCTGCCAGGTTTGAGTGACTAACTTAAAACTTGTGTTAGGAACAAATGGGAAGGCAATTTTGAAAAATGGAGGAGGTTTTTGTTCATAACATACAAAATAGAAAAAAAATCTCTCCATTTTTTAAAATGTGTTATGGTTAGAGAGATATTATATAGGGAAGTGGCACTACAGAATGTGTTGCGAAAACTCTGTTCTAGACTATTGAACTGATATTTTTGACCAACTGACTTCCAGGAGCATTTCAGGGTGAACCAGGATGAGTTTTAAAAATATGAAGGAGATTATTTTCAAGAATAGACCCATGAACATTAACCTCTTTCATTTTTCACACATGTGTCATGGATTGGCAGATTCTAAAGAATCTTTGAGCCTTATGTTTTTCGTTTTTGTGATTTCCTGTTTGAGACATGTTTTTGTGACACCTATTTCGGACAGATGGAGATGAATTTAAAGAAACTGAGAGAGGTTTTTTTTCATAACAAGATTATATACAAAAACCTCTGCCATATTTTACACAAATATTATGGTTTGAGAATTAAAAGTGGCATTTTGAAGCCTATTTTTCAGATTTCGCCTCCTGAAAAGCAGGAAATCAGTTAAAACGTGCCATTTTCTGTTTGTAGTTATTTCTATTTTGGGAAAGGAGTTGGAGTTCGAATGGGTGAGATGGAAAGGACTTATATGGATACATATTCATTGTACAACATGGTAATATGGTTGGACTCTCATTTGGAGAGAGGCTTTTGTATGATAAGATGATCTATTTATCCTTTAGCAAGTGAATGAAAGAGCTCCTCTTCTACTTTTTTGAGATTCATTAGAGTGTTATTGTCCAACATGTTTTCATATTTCATTATGTGTTCTTCTTCCTAATATGATCTAAGAGTACATGACAAAGATTCATTATATAAATGCCTCTTCATATAAATTGTATTATGTTATGTTAAATGATTTCCTGATTTCATAATTCACTTTCTTTCAGTGCTCTGTTTTCAGTGATCACTCTTTGTTTATCTTGTCTAAAGATACAATATAAATTCATTGTTTTAATGCTTCTACTGTACTGGGCTTGTTATCCTATCTTGTACCATTCTTTATCCAGATTTCTTGAACATAATACTTGATATGCCTCAAATATTGTTAGTAGATTTCAGCTAAGTTGAAACTACAAATCTTTAAGATTCAGATTAGACTCCATTTCCCAATGGTACCGCCTCATGTTTGTCTTAACAGATTCTATAAAAACAAATTTGTTCCTACTAGAAATCTGACCTTCTAAGTGTGAATATTGAATATCTTTGAGTGTGAAAGCCTTATTGAGAGAGCCCTCTCTGATTGTATTAGGTCAGAAATACAGTCTAAAGTAGGTTGAAATCATTACCTTGGCGTTTACTTGATACAACCCAAGGAAAATACCAAGTGATAATAGAGCAGAACCAAGATTATCGATGGCCTTTTCCTCAAGCCTATGATGGTAAGGAGAAGGCAATGCATTGTAGTAATGCATGAAAGCAGTTGGTTCTGTGGGTGGATAAGTTCAAGGATTTGATTGTACAACTTGGTGAAACGCAAGTTAAAAGACTTGATGGTGTCACCATCTTTATAAGTGACGTTATTGTATTCCCTTAACTTCTCGATAGGGCTTTTGGATTACCCATAAGTGGATCAGAACCAATATATTAACTCCTCCCAAGTAGACAGGATCTTAGGAGGAAGGTCAAATAAGTTGGTCACAACCTTTCCTTCCAAGGAATTGACAAACAAGCGCATGCAAGTGTCAATATCGTTAGCCATTATGTTATGACAAGCATTAGAAAATGCCACTAGGTGTTCATTGGTACTGACAGTGTTATTCCCTAAAAACTTAGGCAAATGCTCTTTAAAATTTGGAAGTGGGAGAGTAGTAGGTGCTAGGTTAAGAGGAGAGGACACATGCCACATTGTGGTTGTGGCATATTCTTCAAACTGAAAAATCCCATACTTTTTAATGAATTTGGTGGGGCTTGTAGTAGATTGGACAAGGATATGGTGGCTGTAGAAGCTACCGATCACTGAAGACGATGAAGATTGGGAAGATGAAACACTTCCATTGCCACTAGAACCACCACTAGATGCCATCTTTTGGATGATAGGTGAGGGAAGGAAAGAAGAGATGGATGAATCAGATAAAGTCTTCCTTAGATCACTTTGTTGGACAGATAACACTACGTTTCTTCTTTCTATTTCAGCAATAGGATTGATTTCAGGTAACAAGCCTCTTCTTCTTCTAGAAGCACAAGAATCTAGGGACATGAAAGGAAGACCAAAAATGAAGAAAAAAAAGGTTACTTTTGACTTCTAGGATGCCTATGTCTAGCTTCCAACTATTCTTGAACACTAATATCTCGTTCAATTACTACCCAAGAACAATTAAGCTCATCACGGGTCCTAGCAGTGTCTAGAATAGTATGAAATAGATTCAAAGCAATGCTGGTCTAGTCTTGGAGACCGGGCTCAAGATTGGGCTTCTTTCCAACAGGAACAATCATGAATAACAAAACATTCAAATAATCAATAACAGAAAAATAAATATGTATCGGTGAAAATTGAGTATAAAAACTAACCAGAGAGATATCGATGATCTCCCCAGTATGGTCGCCAAATAAATGTTGAGGAAAATATATGAATTGATCTTACTCACACATTTTAAGACTTTACTTGGCTAAATCAAAGTATACGAGAATATCACCCTATGTTTATAGCCAACAAAAATAATATCCTAACTCACAAGTATTAATTGCGAGTGCTTAGGCTAGTCTTTTATCAACAAAAAGTTTGCTGGAAATTCACTTTTTATGTAATTTTCTGAATATAACAGTCGCTGAAATAAATGTAAGAACAGAAGTAAAGACACCAAGATGCTAATCAATATAGATGAGACATAAATAAATCCTTTATTTCATTCCAATTCACCAAAGAGTCGTTTTATTTACAAAATATCATACAGAAATCTTGGACCAAAGTCAAACTTAGACATCCCCGATGGAAGATATAAAAGGACCTCTGATAGAAAACCAAAATTGAACTCTAAAAGTTGGATCAGCTTGCCACAGATTTTTTCCCACTCGACTCTGCACAATAGCCTTTATCAATCATGAAAATTAATTCACAAACAGACAAGTCTACACAGACTATCAAAGATAGATCAACACCTCTGAAGAACAAGTGTCTGAATGATTTCATTCAGCCCTGAATATTGTTGTCTACAATAAGACCCTGCTATCATAAAAGATAATTAGGCTATGATGAATATATGAATGAATGAAAATTGAACTATCTCAACATAAACTCAAAGAGAAAACCTTAGCATGCTTTTGCTTCTATCCTCCTCCTGTTCCTCCCTTTCCTTTTTCTTTTAACAAGTTAGAATTGGTTGAAGTAGTTAAACCAACTCATTAGTTAAGTTAAATAAAAGACTCAACTAAATTTAGTTAGGGGGAAAGTAATAATCATAATAAGGGTCATAATTAAATAATAACTAGTAAGTGGGACCCCTTGTGACTCCTTTTAGTTCATAACAATCATCACAATCATAGCATAACCATTAGTTAATAAAAGTACACCTCCTTGTGTGTAATGTTCCCCAAATTTACCCAAAAACAAAATAAAATCTTAGGGACATTAAATATCTTTCTCTTTGAACAACTTATCTCGAAAGAAATATTTTTATTATAAGTAGGTAGTTGTCGTCACTATTACTTTTCTCAAGGTTTGTGGTTTCCATTTATTGATACAATTAACTGCCATTATAACAAATTTTATACCTGAATTATTTCCCGTTACACAATAATCATATACATAAAGTTCAAGGGTAACTTCGCTATTCCCCACCCTCTCAGTTTATTAACATATCTAATATAAGAATAAAGGTTAGTAAAGCCCCACTAACATTATGATCCCTTCCATATATATATATATATATATATATATATATACATATTAACGTTAGATTACAAAGGAAAACCCCACTCGAATTACAAAAATCCTTATGCATAGACATTGCCCATATCACACAGGTCTATACAAATTTGAATTTAAAGCATAGATTGCATACTTAAAATAAGGTTCAATGCATCTATCGCAGACTTAAAATAAGGGTGGATTTATACTAACTGCTTAAGTAAAACACATGCCCTTCCTCCAAAGGCGCAGGTTGTATGGCACCTGCGGGCCCCCTCCTGAACGTTGTTAAAAAACAACGCATGACGAGTGCTAGATCTTCTCTGGCTATTCCCTTCCTTTAAGTGACCACGGTTGTGACCACTCACCTAGACAAAAGGTGTTTCACGATTTCGCGTATCGGGACTTTGGGACAACTCCCTCCTTCGAACCTCTGATCCCCAATTTTCTCGATATCCCAGAGTGCCAAATCAACGGCTCACACTCCTTTAGATCGGACGTCTACTATCTCTCCTAATATTTTGAAAGTTGAAAGACTCTTTCCCTTAACCTCCTTGCAATTCCACCAGATCTAACGGTCCAGACCTCTCCTCGAACCAACGGCTCAGATAAAATCGTGAACTTGAGTTTCGTGAGTTCCTAGAGCTCTTACATATGGTTTCCCGAGTTATGAACTCACAATAATTCTATATCTACGGTCCACGATCCTCCTTTGATCGATGACTGCGATAAAGTCATGAACTCGGACCTCGCGAGTTCTCATGTCCTTTACCTCGGGTTATCACGATCTGCAAATCAACGAAACACTGATCTCTCACCACATGTCCTCTTGACAACAGACGAAACTCCACTGGATCTAATGGTCCAGATCTCTCCTTGATCCAATGAATCAGATCAAATCACGAACTCGGTTTTCGCGAGTTCCCAGAACTCATACCTCTAGCTTTCCGAGTTGTGAACTCCCGATAAGCCTAGATCTACGTCTCACGATATTCCTTCAATCGATGGCTGCGATCAAGTCGTGAACTCGGACCTCACGAGTTCTCATTGTATGGACTCTTATCGGATGGCTTATATTTCTCCCTGCAACCTATCTGACAGTTGTTGTTGCTCCTCCTCTTGAGCTTGCACTTTCTTCTGACTTGGAAAAATTCTAAGTGTTCAAAGGTTTCACCCTTAAATCTTCCTCTTGTGAGTCGATTTCTCTGGATCTCACTTGATTTTGGGAATTCCATCCCTTCTGAGCTTTCGTCAAAGGAGTTTGACTTCGCCTTAGCGCATAATTGCTCCCTGTGTGCCAACTTTCATTGTTTCTCCCGAGTTCTACGAACTTGAAACCAATTCTCTCTGCGCACACTCCTTGCACTTTAACTGGCCTTCAGAGGGTTGTATTTCAACACTTCATCCAAGTGTTGGCCTAATGCACTCCTTGCACGTGTCTTCCTCCAGAGTGTTTAGTAACTCTATTTCTATTTCCTTGTCCCTCGAAGGGATATCTATGCCTTCTCGACAACTTCTACTCAAGCACTCCTCATTGAGTTGACAGAGTATTCAGTAACTTTGTGAGTTTCCATCCCTCGACACTTCTCTTATCTATGAACTCGAAATAGAGTTCTTCTATGCGCTCTCTACACAGTCTAAAGAACCCAGAACGATTCCATCAAACTCACAAATGGAGAAATTCCTTCTATCCCTGTAGATGAAATCTAACATACATCTACAACATCAATTACTCACAGATAATCATTCAAATGCATAAACACACAGACAACTCATAGGCAGGAAAATTGCTTTATAATAATCTCAGAATGTTTGTACGATATTTACAAAAAATTGGGTTGCTACAGAGTTTCAACTCTCTTCCCCCTAACAATTTTACTCTCTGTGTTAGACTCTTCCTTTTTGGTGCAGCATACACAGTTATTCCCTATAGATTTACACTTAAGGATGTTCAACCTGTAGAAAAATGTAATAACATTTAAGCATGTTTTAAAACTTGAATCTACATTCATTTTTATGCCAAATCTTCCCACTATCAACCACCGATCGAATTGATATTTGTTTCCTATTGCGGTTCAGAGAATACATCTCTTGAATATGAAATTTCACACATTCATCGACAATTATCACACCCAGTATCTTTCTCAGTTACATTCAGTGAACAAATTCAAATTGTAACAACTTATTCTACGATTCATTTCATTCTACAAACTATCAACCCATAAAACAATTCAACAAGGAATAGGTAAATGTACATATCTGAACAAAGTGTTGGGACAACAAATGGAATAGCCAAGTTCCACCCAACCATAGAACAAAACAACCAATCTACTTGCTCCGTTCACCCCATATCTTGACCATGAATCCATGAGGGCGAACCTCGAAGATCCTCTTTCGTTGTAGTCCTCTTTCTGATCCCAAATTCTCCTTGCCTCACACTCATAAGTAGTGCTCATAACAACAAGTGATGTCCTTCTTCAGATTAGAAGTTCTCCTTGCCTCACACTCCGAATTAGTGCTCGTAACAACAAGTGATCTTCTCTTGCCTTGCATACTAGGCAACATCCTACCTCCTCCCATATGATTATATATGTAAAAGCATATTGTGCCTAGGTCTTTTCCCCTTGGGAATTTTTGCATCTTTACAAATCCATGATTTTCAGGGGCTGCCAATGGACAAATTCCTGATTTTCCACTTGTAAAGTTCATCCCTGAGGTAGTTCAAGTCTATTCCCCTCTCATGGAGTCATGGTCAGTTGATTTCAACCTGGTTGTTCCATTTGTCTCTCAGCAATAAATATAAAAAATATTTGTTTCTTACAAGTGTCATAGTCAAAGAGTTGGTTGGGCAAATCAAATCTTTGCCCAACAGTCACACTAATAAATTACAATTAACTAAATTCCCAAATTTGGAATTGCCATAAATGGCAATAATTTTCCAAATTTGAATTTGCCAAAAATGAAAATAAATTCCTAAGTGCATTCAGACTTTAATAATAATTTATTTTTGGGGATATTACATTGTGTCTTCCTTCAACATATTTACTTTTGGAAATTTTAGCTCATGAAATTTGAAATTATTTAAAAAATAATACTCATATATCCAAAATAAAACATGTTGTCCAAAGATCCATGAAATCAACTGTCATAAAACACTAGATAACATAAAACTCAAAAGCCATATTTCCCAGTTTGTGATGGTACCCTTCCTTGGTTGTTGTTTTCACCTCTTGATTTTCCTGAATTTGCCTTTGGCTATGTAGATCCTTTAGTCTTTTTTTTTTTTGTAAATAAACCGGTGGAACCTGTTATATTATCAAAAAGCAAGAGTATATAGTGACTGGTGATGACGCCAGCTGTCCCACCTGAGCAGGAAACCAGGACAGCTGGGTCTCCTGTGCCATGTGCAATTCAGTTATCAAAAGATACATTTGCACGCCCTGCCCGAGGGAATCCAGGGCGGCAGTGCTAATACGTTTCAAAAAAGTGATCATGTCTAACCATAAGGAAACTTGACATATGAACTAAACCGAAATAACATAAAAAACTCCTAACCAGAGCCCCTGCGGAACTATTTGCTCGAGCTCGCTCGCTTGTAACCCTCCCTACACCATCCTGCTGGAATTGAGTACGCCTGCGTGCACATTGGGCACTGCTTCTTTGGAGCGTTCTTCGAGAGTGCTGCAAAGAGAATGTCTATCCTTTGATCCATTCTAGCTAGACGAAAGGCCAGGTCATCCAGCATGCTTCGGAGCTCAAAAACGAGTGGTAGGTGTCAGAGTTCCGAGAAGGTGGGCTGGTCCATCCCTCCCCTATCGCCAGAGGTCCTTGTGCCAAAGTTCTTCACTGCACCTGCGCTGGGGTCTCCCGCTGGTCGAGTCGGTGTTCGCTCTTCCTCCTCCATCCCTGTGGTGTCGCCAGGCATGGCTTCTTCCTCCACGATGCAAGGTGGGAATAGGTCCTCCTCGCTGACGGCCCTGTGTCTCCCCAGGTGTGCTTCCGGCTGTGGCCTATGATCTTCTGCTCATGCAATGGGAGGGTGGCTCTGCATAGCCTCCGCGAGGCTAATTTCTTCAACAATTGCCATGGGAGGCGACCAAGGACTTCGCTTCTGTCGGATGGACGTCGGTGCAAGAGCTCGTTCAAATTTCTGTATGCGTTTGCGCCGGGATTCAGCCCTGTACCAGGCTGCCCCTCTGCGCGATTTGCCTCTGAGCCTGGGCATGGTGGAAGCCCCTGGAGGAATGTAGATGGGTGGAGGTCGGGGTCGCAGGTCTGCCTCTCTCTTCACTGTCTTTGACGGAGGTCGGAAATGCTGCTCAAGCAGAATGAGTGCTGCGTAAGGCCAATACATCTCCACCCTATCTCTTGTCACAATAAAACCCCATAATGCTATGCTCGCGATCACCATTAACACCAGACCGATAGTTCTCTATCGCCTGGTACCTCTCTCGCGCGCGAGAGGGCTCATCATGTTAAGGTGGCAGGTGCAGGTCATGGTTCAATTAATCAATGGAGGGATCATGCCGGTTGAAGCCATAAATGGGTGTCCCGACAGCCTCCCGCGTGTCCTCGACTGAGCACGTGGCACCCCATCCGGGGATGCAGATCCTTTAGTCTTAATCTCACTGATCACGTGGGAACAATCGTCCCTCAAATGAATCCAGGAAGACATAGATTTGTTAAAGTCACTGGAGGGTGAGGAAGGGGCAACAATGGATTTTCCTTTATCAATTGAATGGTGGGCTTATGTCTTCAATATCTTGCTAGCATGGGAGGATTGTGCTGGCGAGTGGTTAGGGGTAGCTTGGACAATGGAGTTCAAAGGTGGAGGAGCAGGCAAAGACAAGTTGGGCCAGCCATGATGTTGGGAGACTGTCGAGTGGACAATCTCCTACCATCCATCATTTTCAGGAACCTCAGGTTGTAAGGAGACATGAGGAGGTACAGGGATACCAGGGGCTTGCGGGGCTTGGAAAGGGGGCCTTTCAAGCCTAGGTTGGACTATTCCTTGCCCAATCCAGTTAAATAATCCAGCATGAAACAATTGGCCAAGATCTTCTAAATCAATGTCAAAATGTATGGAGAACCTGGGCCTTCTTGGGCCTTGGTTCTACTTACCTCTACCTCTGTTTCCATGGCCATGGCTTCCTCGACTGAAAAACATCATCCTGCATGAGTGATCGATTAAAAAATAGTCTTTTAAATAACTATACATGACAACTCTTAAAAATATGAAATAGATTTGGCTCAAAATGTATCAGACTCATGCAATCCAATCCATACAAATTGTTTTACTGTTAATCAACGAGAAGAGGGGTGAAACGAGGTTCTGGGATATATGATGGGTTTGTATTGAGCGAGAAAATGATATAATGAAAGGGGAGAAGCATGGTCACTGCTCAATGACAACAACAATCAATTGTAAAAGCAAACCAATAAAACCTCACTCCAATCCACACAAGCCACTGCCACTTTCATCCATTTTAACAAAGATATTCTCTTAATTGTAATCAATCTCATAATAGGGAATGAAAAAGGAATATGGGAGGTGACGGGGTTTGTAATTAGTAGAAAGTGAAATAATGGAAGGGAAGAAGGACGATTACTGTTCATGGAATTAATTAAGTGATCCATAAAACATTATGTGAAAGGAGATGCATCAACCATCAATCACTTGACTAAATAATAATTTCTGTGTATTTAAAAAGTTAATTGTTCATAATCAAATATCCAACACAGTGCCATCACAAAACAATGGGCATCCTATACAATTTTCAAGAGGTTTTGTTCCCTTCATTCACATACTTTGCAATTTATAACAACTTACGCACAATACCCATTTCCAACCTGTAACTATCAAAATCAACCACTACCCATGCATTTCTTCAATCACAATAATACTTCAAAGGTCATGTTTTCAAATTAACAATGAAATCACTATCCTGCAATCGGGCTTATCATTTAAATGCAATGATATTCGTTAAACATGTATAGGAAGTAAACAAAATAATCAAGACTAGATCACCACACCCGAAATGATAATTAATCATACAACCCACAGTGATAGTAATAAATCAATCCATCATGCTGAGTCATTAATAACACAATATGAATTCGATTTAGTCCAACTATAATCAACTATGTTTTGTGAACTTAGACTTATACAATCGAACAATCATAAGGATATAGTGGATAAAATTTCTACAGTCATCCGATTCAATAACCATCTGGTCCCCAAAGAAAACTATAGTTATCATGACCATTACTTCATTGTGAAAAACCACCATATACACAACGCAATATGCGTGAGCAACGTCTAGCATTTGTAACCAATGCTAGATAAACATCCAAAACAATCCTTAGTGAAAAATACCAGTGATTATGTATCAACCAACCAATTCATTCTTGTCATAAATCAATTGACCTAACAAGCCGTGACAACCACGCATAGCCACCCATCCATTCGAATTGGGGCATCATCCCTTTCCATTAAAAAATACTGAGTTATTAAACATAAAGAGAGTCACTGTGTAACTTGAGTTGTGCAGATACCAAGCAGGGTTTACCAATGTTATACAGAGGCAATAACTAAATGCCAAACCAACACGACTGTGATATAGCCAACTGGATGGGTCTGTACTAAAAAATAGTTGGCAATATACAACCATCCAACAATCAATTACTAAACCCAATAGGCCAGGCTGGTGTTCCATGTCAACCCTTGACCCTGTGGAGTTAAATTTTTTCACTGTGACTAACAAAGGAAAGCTATAGCCAACTTCCTTCAATGGTAAAAAACCCCGATACCAACAGTGCATACATAGAGGGAACCACGAATTATTCATGGATAAATAAAAAGTCCCGAGATAGGAGAGATACCACAGAGGAGCGACTCTCCAACCCGACCAATAGTGATGCTTATCGCATGCAGGGTGTAACCCTTGTGGCTCTTAAGACAACCACAATGCTGAGGTGATGACAAGGCCGATTAAGAACATGAGAGCCCATTTTGTGGCCTTTAGTGACGAAATCAACCATTTGTCAAATGAACAAAACACAGTGATGAAGAGTGCCTTTATCCATTAAACCCATAAAAACCAAAGAACTGACAAGTGATGTGCACACATGGGGACAACTAGCCAAGCAAACCAACAAAAAAAACCTCTAACTAAGCCAGTAGTGGTAACATAGAGTTATCACCAGGAAGACCAATAAACTCTACGAACTCAAAAATATTACAGGAAGAAACATCCACTCTTGAAGGACCATCCTCTCTTCAATCAAGATCCAAAGTTTCACATAGTTTCAACGCTTAGGAAAAACACAAACCCATACACTTGAGACAATAATCATGTCATAACCAAAGCAAAGTCACAAATGGCCAAAAAAAGGACATACCTGTTAATCAAATTCCTTAAAACGAGAGTTGGCCGAGCGGTTCCTCCCTGCTAAAATTTTGGAGCATAAACACAACAACAAGATCGAACAATAGCCCAACTAGGGTGGCGGCTAACAGGAGGAGTAAATGTGATGTGCAGTAAATGCACGCCACCTCCATCCACAATTCATTTACTCCTCAGTACATGCCAACCAGTTCGTCATTAACACCATTAATCAAATCATGCATCAAAACCATCACCATGTTACAAAGCTAAATCACATAACCATTAGTGTCCATCACTTTGTCAAAATGCGCCACCCCTATTTTGTCCATCTTATTCGTATTTCCAATATAACTCAATTTAAAATGCATAACCATTACCACTATTACCCTACCAATATGCGCCACCAACTTTTCATACCATATGCGTATTTACCATATGATTCAATCAAAATTGCATAACCATTTACTTGCTAGCTAGAATTTAACGATAATTGTTAAGTATTTTATGCATGTAGTATAGTGTATGGGGTAGTTAAAAAAATCCATCCCTTTGCATTGTTTCTTATTCCTTCCCAATTGTTTGCGTGTGGTATTTGCAGCATTAGGTCCCTTTTCTTTGCATTTATTTTTCCTCTCTCAAGCTTGTCTTTCATGTAATTTCACTAGCATGTTTGTTGTGCAGGTGCGATACGAACAGTTAGCAATGACATTAATGAATAACATAGGCTGTAGTAACATAAGGAGTCAATAAGCTCAAATCATAACCAATAATAAAAAATATCTTCATCAACCATGTAAGCCGTGTTGCACATTATTACAATATCAAAAAATGAACAGATTTTATCTTCAATAGTTCATGGGGGTCCCACCTACTAGTATTATTTAGCTTTTATAATAATAAGCTTTAGCAACACTTTGTGGGCGAAACTACATTGACGTTTTTAATCGTCAACATAGATGAAGGTAAGTGAATTTTTTCAGTGACACTATCCTATATGGATAGTTCTTTTCATTCCATTTCCAGTGGTATGTGGAACGCCACATAACTCCTCACGGTTAGAGAGTTATGGCCATGAGAAGTTGGAGAACCCGGGTTTGGGTAATGGACCCAAGTTTGTTTGAGGGATAATGGTATGAGTTTTGATATATTTTTAGGTAATAATATGAAATATGGATATTACATGTCATTCCATTTCTAGTGGTATGTGGAACGTCACATAACTCCTCACAGTTTGAGAGTTATGCCCTTACGAAGTTGGAGGACCGTCATATGTCATCTAGAAGCCCCAAAAGGTCAAAGTAGTCAAAGTGGTTTAAGAGATTTTAGAAGGTAAATAATAAAGTGAAGTGATGAGTGTAATATAATTCAAAGTGAATACAAAATAAATTATTTAAATAATAAATTTAATCATTAAATTAGAAGTGGGTTAACCCTAAAATAAGGAAAGTGGGCAAAGTGACCTAGAAAGTGTTTTTAAGTAAGCTACTTGGGGAGTATAAATAAGAGGCAAGGCTCTCTCATTTTAGATCACACTTGAGCATATTGAATATCTATAGGTGTTTGAGGTAACAAAAGGATATCGAAGCCTAATTTTAGAGGGAAGGTGAAGAAAAGAAGACCGGAATTCAAGGGAGGATAAATTCTTTTGATGATGCTTTCTAAGGTATGTTATTTACATGTCATCTCACCATTTTCACAATAACGTTTTTTATAGAATGATTCATACCATGAAATTGATATTCCATTGAGAAAATATATCCAAGTATCAATGGTAAAACATTCACCTTGTGGGTCGTTGTATTTTTGAAGTTACACTCCGTGGAAAATAGGGTTTGTGGCTAGTCTTGAAACTAGTCTAAAAAAAGTGTTTCGGTTAATAACGTCATAACTTCTTCATGACAAATCCAAATTAAGTAATACCAAATGTGTTGGTTAGAATACATTATTTAGTATTATTTTCAACATTTTTAGATCCATTCAACAAATATTCTGTGTGGAGCATGCTCTACAAGGCCACTCTCTAGAATAATCCATAATTCAACAAGGTATGCCATTTTTTCTATAACTCCTTTTCCGAGGTGTTCCAAGTAGTGAAACCCGAAGGAATTGCATAAAACACACTTAAGAACATTCTGTATCATTTTTAGATCTTTATTCATTACATGTACATGGTTATGATTATTTCAAGTTAGGGTTGTTGACTAATCCAAAACTAGTCAGGTGAGACTAAAGAAAAGTTTGATGAAAATGCCAGTCTCTTGTTGTTAAAGTTAAGGAAGGTTTGCAAGTATGTGATCATATACACCAGGTCTATTACAAATTTACAAATCATATTTGGATGATGAAATTGATGAGGGATTTTGGTTGAGGTATATGTTGGGTACATGGTTGAGACAAGTAGTTGATGAGTTGGCACATACATGGGGTGTATAGTTGATGATGTTGGTATATATTGATGAGTCATAGTTGATGAGTAGTTGACACATGATTGGTACATACTTGGTACATGGTTGAATGCACTTGTTTATGGTACAAGTTGATTACAGGATGTTTGGTACATGTTGGTGCATGGTTGATGCACTTGTTTATGGTATAGGTTGATTACAGGTTGAGGTATAGGTTGATGCATGGTTTAGGTTTATTGGTACATGTTTACAGTGGTATATCTCATAGTGATAGTGTGACAGTGATTCCATCATTCTACTTGTACTCCAGGGTAGTTGGACGGGGCAAGGACATGTGGTTGTAGCTGTTATCACTCTAGGAAACTCTCCTAGGCTGTAAGTCAGAGATGCCTGGTAACTCAATATTTTTGGAAACTATTTTCTTAATAATTGATGTGGTTTTTGGATCAAGATGAATATCTAGGGGCTGGACTGTGTCATTAAGGCTGTCTAGTAATATCAAATATCACAAGGCCTTCTAAAAATGCAATCAGACAAGGGTTGATCAAATAGAACAGAAGATAGTTATTGAGCCAGATTATACTCATATAAAACAATAAGCACAATGGGTTTAAAAACTAAGGAAATAACTCATGATTCTTAACTTAATCAATCAATTAGTGAGATGACAGTCACATGTAGATTGAATAAGCCTCAATAAAGGAATCATTCACTCATAAGATATTATAGAACAGAAAAGAAAGGTCTGAAAACACAAATGAAGGAAGCTTGCAATGTTTCATATATTAATAATGAGTCTCATTTACAGTAGCAGCATGTAGAACCCAAAATCAAACCTTTACTCAGACTGAATTCCCAGGCTTTATAGCATTTACAAATAGTTTCCAGATCCTGAAAGAATGGATCTGATTTACTAAAAACAGAAAGTCAAACTATGTTTACAAGAAATAAGGAAAGATCCTCAAAATGAGGTCAATCCCACATATGATGGTCTTCAGAGGTAGTATAATCTTGATGCAATGCAGATTAGCCTCCCAAGGTTGTTTGATGACTCTTCCAAAAGATAGAATTCGAATTTTGCTGAGCTGAGCAAAAATCCCTATATTTTTGCCTTTGAAAAAAATGCCAAATGTATTTGAATAACCTGATTCTGATCTTATTCCTTACAAATAGCATTCAAATTTGACTTGATAATTCATCATTTATCCATTAGAAGCAGTTTCGAACCATTCATATTCAAAAAATCCCGATCTGGGCAAAAATTCGAGTGTTCTGGTCATTACAGGCTTTCAGTGGTTAAGATGGGCGAAATTTCGGCCTCTTAACCACCGAAAGCTGTAACTTTCAAAAACGGATTTGCGGCAAATAAATTTGCATGAAAATCGTGATGGCTTGTATTTTGCTTCAAATTGGATGACAAATGGCACAATAATCAGTAATTGAACTGGAATTACACTTGGCAATCTTTAGAAATCATGGGATTATGGTTTATGAATATGCGATTTCATGAGGAAATCACGGGATCATGACAAAACGGTGACTTCGTAAATTGCAGAAATAGAGGACATCTCAGGCTTTGATGTATATACAACATTTGATATAGGAGGCTCCATCTTCTTTACAAGATATTCTGACAGATTGCAGATCACAGATTGAAGAGCTTGAATATCAGGATCCCCTGAATTGTCTGAATATACTGAATTGTTGGCAAGCAATGTCGCTGATATGTATCCTCGCAGGACGTCTTTCTAGAATTCTCTCTTTATCATCCATTTTCATCATTGCCTGATCTAATGAAAGTAGCCAATTGTATAAATTATCGCTGTCATTGAGAAGATCCCACTGATGACGAGCATAGGCAAAAGAGAAATTATTCTTGCGGCTAGGAAACTCAACTTTTGCGGGGTGGCCAGATTCATTGCCCACACATACTGAAAGATATTAACCGGATCATCTTGTATAAAGATACTCCCCTTACCAATGATTCCTCTGGCAAAGTAGTTTGGTAAGCTCCAAAAAGAACCTCCTCAAAAGACCTTGCTCCAGTAATAGACTGGACATGATTTTCTGCATAAACTGGTATTCTCTCACTCTTCTGGACATTTTTCATCAGTGTATCCACACTCATATTCATATTCCATTAATCAGCTGGAACATTCTCAAGAAGCCACAACCACATTTCAGAGAGTGACATATTAACAAAGAAATCAAAACCCAATCCTCTTTGGCTAATGGGTTCACATAGTCCAAGATAATTTGTTGCATCTCCATCAATTGTTATTATTGATGGATTAAGTTGATGCCACATCTTTTTTGCCAAAATCAGGTATATAAGGGCATCTCTGTCGACATATTGGTTGCAATATTCTTCTGAATCACCACTTCAAATTAGAAAGTAGAAATCTTATGACTTCAGAATCCCCATATTTGAAGATCCTCGTACCCCAATATTTATGATGCCCTCTCTTCCTGCGATGAAAATAGCAGTCATTTACACTATCAAATGATGCCAAACCAACCATCTCCTCCTGCGCAGCATATGAATGTACAATATCCAGAAAGACTAGCAACCCTAAGCCATGTGCAGTGTCAACTAGGTGTTTAAAATCCTCAGGACTGCTAAATCGACTGCTGACTACAAACATACTTGTAACCTTATAACCAACACTTGCATAATCAAGATGCTCTTGCACTCCAATAAACTGTATTGCATTGTATCCAGAACTTTTGATATGGGAAGCACCTTTTGTGAAAATTCGATAAATGAACAGATTTTGGGTTCTGAACCACTTATTCCAACATGGCACTCATAAATGCGTAGACCTGATGGTACTTTTGGACGCTTATTTTTCCACTGATAAACATTTTCAGGAGGTGGATTCCAGTAAATTTCACTTGCTTGTTTTCCACCTGGATCAGACAAGACATATGTAGCCAAGCTAGAACGCGTTCAAGCGAACCTTCTGGAATTTTGAAGAAAACCTCCTCATGCACATATGGTGATGAATAATAATGACCAAAATCACTAGTGACAGGCGGGTAATATGAGCTTGAAGGAGCTTCACTCGCAGGGTACCACTGTTGACTATGAGATGAAATAGGACTATGATATCAATCGTCACTGTAGTCAGAAGTATTTACATGAGAAGATGAAACAGAATGTTCAGGTATGTAAGGAACGTAATAACCAGAAGGATCATAGTAATATTCATTTGGACCCATTGAACCATACTGCTCAGAACTACTTTTTGGATATGTATATGACAAGGCAGAGCTACGGAGCTCTAAATAGTTGAGAGTTGCATGGGATATGACATACAAGAAGACCCTCTAACATACCTTAAAAAAATTGGAAATCTAGCAGTGCTATTTTGGGAGATAACAGTAGCCACCTTCCAGTTGTAGTCGAAGAACATAGGGGGTTGTAGCCTCCTTCTGGTTGTAGCCAAAGAATTGGGGATTTGGAGCTTCCCTCAGGTTGTAGCCTGAGAAACTAGGGGATTTGAGCCTCCTTTCATTTGCAGTTGGAAAACAAAGGAAGTTGGTGCTTCCAATGAATGTAATTCTTTAAGACATATAAGAAAAAACATTATGTGGTTTTCTCCTGCTTTATGTTTCCACATAAAACACTGGTGTATTGTGAATGTGTATGATTGTTCATTTGTTCATTGCTCATTATTGGATGATAATTCTACATTGATATAACACTTGGATTATTTGGTTGAAAAGGATTACTATTGCTCTATTACTGATTCACCCCCCCTTCTTAGTAATCCAACAATCACAGTGGAAGAAGTCAAAGAAGTTCTAAATCAGTTCGATCCAGACAAAGCTCCAAGACTAGATGGCTTACTCTTCATTTTTACAGAAATTGTTGGACTATCATCAAAATAGATCTCATCTGCATGATAAGATATGTCCAAAATTCCTGCAGGATCGGAGGTACTACCAACACTTCTTTTCTAGAATTGATCCCCAAGGACAAAAACACCACTTCCTTCATTAGATATCACCCTATCTCTCTATGAAATGTTTCCTACAAAATACTGGAAAAAACCATAGCAAATAGACAAAATCAATTTCTTGCATGACTCATTCTTCCGAATTAAGGTAGCTTTGTCGCAAAAAGACAGATTTGGGACAACATCACCCTGGTCCAGGAAGCGATCCACTCCATATTTAACAACATAGAAAAGGTATGTTAATTAAAATAGACATGGAAAATGCATTTGATTGTGTCAAGCATAGTTTCTTTTTTGAAGTTTTAAAGAAATTCGGTTTTAATCACTCCTTCATTTCCTGGATTGGAGCTTGTATTACCACCCCGTGGATAGCCCCTCTAATAAATGGAAGGCATAATCCCTTATTCCAAGCCACAATAAACTTAAGACAAGGGTGCCCACTCTCCCCAATGTTGCATGTCCTCATGGAAGAATCATTAAACATAAGACTAGAATATGAAAGAAGAACATGCAATATTCCAGGCCTGAAGATAACAAGGAGGGTAAGAAGAATAAATAACTCCCAGTTTGTCGATGATACTCTAATGCTTGGTGGAGATTCTCAAACCATGGCCAACAAATTTAAATTGGTTTTAGATCAATATGGAGAAGCCTAAAGAGGAACCATAAACAAACATAAGAGCCAAATATATGCTTGGAACATCAAAGAAAGTATCCTGGAAAGAATTGCAAATATTTTATAGTTCCCTTTTTCGATGATTAGAAATTCTTCAAATATTTAGGCACCCCTATCAGTCTAAAATCTCTCCCTAGAGAAGCGTGGCAAGTTATCCTTAGAAATATCAAATATCAATTCGAAATTTGGGGAGCAATCTGGTTGAACCCGGCTGGTCGAGTGGTGTTAGTAAAGTCAGTTTTATCTTCCTTCCCAATATTTAAATCATCAACTCTCCTCGCTTCAATAGGGATAAAAAATTCAATGGATCAATTAATTTGTAAATTCCTTTAGTAGGGGGGGAAAGAAAATGAAAAAAAAATTCCATATGGTCGATTGGTCCACAGTTTGTGCCCCAAAAGAGAATGGTGGGTTGGGAATCTAGGATCTGGAAAAGATAAATATAGCATTAGGTGCAAAAATCCTCTGGAGATTGATATCATATGGAAATCATTGGTGGAAGAAGGCAATTTTCTACAAATAACTTACAAGAAATCGAAAAATATTCTTGGACGTTGCCACCACACAACAAATAGGGTCTCCTATATGGAAACTACTAAGTGCCTCTCTCTTGCTTTTGCGGGATCATCTCTTTTGGTGCGCAGGGAATGGAAAAGAAATCAAGATCTAGGATAACCCCTTTTCATACTCGGGAATCTTATCTGGCATCCCCGCCTTGGATTCATTACGAGATTGGCTAAATTCTCAGGGAAAGTCCCTCATATTTGACATTTCAGAATGGAACAACAATGGATCTTGGAAGGGGTGGAAATTGGGAGAGGTTCCCCCAAATCTTCTCAATGCCTCGTGCCTATTCCTTTTGAACATAAATGGATCTGCCCCAGAGCATCTCCAACAGAAGGAAAATAGAGGTTGGGTTGCTGTTGGTTTCTCGGTGAAGGAAGGTTGCAAAATTCTTCTCTCTCAATCCCAACTACTAGAAAAATCATCCATATGGAAGGAGATATGGAGTGCAGATGGGTTACCTAAGATAAACATATTCGACTAGCAGTTAGCCCATAAAAAATTGTTGACATGGGAGAATTTTCTCAAAATAGGATTCTTGGGGCCCTTCAGATGTGCCCTATGCAAACAAAACTTTGAAACTATAGAGCATCTCTTCTTGAAACGAAAATTTTCCAAACAAGTTATGTATACAGTCTACTCTGAATTAAATCAATGAATCACCTGGCCAACAAATTGTTGAGTCTTGATTGGAAATTGGGTTAAAGTCTATAAAGGTTCCTTCTCCAAAAAAACGACCTTTCATTGCATCTGGAAGGCATCAATAAAATTCGTTTGTTGGAAAATCTGGTTGGCAAGGAATAAACTTATCTTTAATGAGAAAATGACCTTTCCCGCCTCAGTAGTTACTCATGTGTTAGGACAAGTGGGAGATTTTATTTCCTCATGAAGATTCAAAGTGTCGACAGAGAATCACTTAGAAAAATCATAAGAGAATTGGATGAAAAAGGTGAACATCTCAACCATCCATTCTCCTAAAATTATCCACAACTCATGCTGGCAGCTTCAATTGTCACATCAAGATTACAATCTATGGTTATGTTCGCAAGCAGGACACGTCCTTTTCTTTGATGGAGCATCAAAAGGAAACCCAAGGGAGGCAGGTGCAGGAGGGGTGTTGTATATCCCTAGAGGACACTGTTTTCTAGATTTTTCTTGGAACCTGGGCATAAATTCCAACAATATGGCAGAAGCTTATGCGATTTACCAAGGGGTATTATTAGTCCAGGCACAACAACTGAATCATATCACAATCGTAGGGGATTCAAAAAACATAATTCTCCATTTTTTTATGGGAACCACTCCAAATAATATCAAGCTAGAAAGAATTATTGATAGGACCAAATAGCTCTTGTCCCCCGTACAAGAAAATTTCCTCCACATTCTCCACGGAAACAATGGAGCAACTGAAAAAATGGCAAATCAGGAAATCAATATGGACTCTGAACATATGAAAGTTCAGGGGTGGGTCCTCTTCTTAGCCCCCTCTTAATGAATCGATTCCACGTCATTTCAGTGCCACCTGGTGTTGGGCCTCAAAATAGTCCCTATTCTCACTCCATTATTCACCAATACCTTCACATTACTTCCATATTACCTTCATGTTACCTTCATTCCACCTCCATATCATTACATTTATCTCATAATTGGGTTATAACTATGTTTTCCAAAATTTATTAATTCATAACATTTTTAAGTGGATTTGTAGTTAAACTTTAGAAAATAATATACTTATACTTATACCTAACAATTAGAATGAGTTTGGTGACATGTGTAGGTGATTTGGAAGCTTCCAAGACACTCTTATGTGGCCTCCAATATTCAAATTCGAATTCCCTTCAAGATATGGAAGGAGATTTGGATAAAGGTCAAAGAGGATATGTGTCTCATCATTTTCCATTTGGTTGTAACTATATGAGATTTTTATGGATCTAGGGAGAGAATAGTGGATCTCCATTAATGGGGTAGCTTCTTATGTTCTTGTATAAATA
>JASDQU010440102.1:13146-28558 GCA_032191745.1 Picea mariana | reverse complement strand
TCCTTAGCTGTTGAAAGTGGGCACTTTCCACAGCGCACAATGAACCTTTGAAAACAAGTTAGCTGTGGAAAGTAAAAAATGACAATTTTGAAAAAGAAGACTTTACAATCCAAATTTAAGTCAAACCAAAGTCTAAAATTTTGCAGCTAAAAGACTCAACAATGAATTGAGGAAACTATCAATAGCCATGCTATCCACCATAGAACCCGACCAAAATGACGGTGCTATTTTGGGAGTTAACAGAGCCATTGATGGATTTGAGGCTGAAACTCGGAGTGTGTGCGGAGAAGGATCACAAAAATTTGGGGTATATACTTCAGGAAAAAAGGACGTATTGTTTGAAGGGGGAAGTGAGACAGATCTCTCAAGTGTTTCCTTAACGTTCAACTACATAAAATCAGGCTGATAAATAGTATACATGGGTGAAATGATTTATTTAAGGCATCTTTGTGATTTTAAAATCTTTTCCAGATAAGAGACTGGAGAGGTCTGCTTGTCTTCCAGGTTCTTTTTGGTGTTATTTTGGCTAAAATCCAATTTACTTATCATGGAGTCGCCAAGTGAAAAGTAAAGGTATCCTTAGAAGGTTTTTCTATCTTTTTTCACTATCAAACAACGAAAATGTCAATGTCGTTCCTCCCAGGGTAATGTTTTGTTTCTCCGTTCCCCAACAACGGCGCCAAAAAGATGTTGTTCCTGAGTTTATACTTTAAGTCTCTAAAGTATACCATCAAGGCATCCGAAAAGATAAAGAGAATTAAGGGGTAAGAATCAATTGTGAAAAGTAAATCAATTGTGGTAAGTTGGTTTCTGAACTGCCTCTGTCTAGCTTCCCATTGTTCTTACATGTTGATATCTCTCTCAATAACTGACCATGTGCATTCTAATTTGACCTGGGTAGTTGTTGTTTGTAGGATAATGTTAAATAAGTTCAAAGCAATGCTAGTTTGATCTTGAAGGCCATGTTCTATGTTAGGCTTTCTGTTATTTGGGACATTCATGGGGAGTAAAATTTTATTTAATTATAAAATGTTTAAAGATTTGTTGCATTATTTTTGAGGGATGAAATAGAAAAGGAATTTTGGAACTCAAAATAATAACACAATAAAAGTAGAGGTCGTTTCCTATACTTGAAGTAATTTGACAATAGTAAAATAATAAGAAAAGTAATGTTGCCAAAAAATATGAGGCTTTAATAATGAAAGGATCTCATATCATAACAAAAGAAGAAGAAAAAAAGATTTCTATTGAAATATAAAATATAACCATCCAAATGACCTACAGGTCTTGAAACCGTCTATAGCAATCATAGAGGAAAAAATGTAAATGATTAGATAATCAAATAAATTCAAACTACAATAGAAGTTTGAGTTAAACTATGGCTGATCATTCATTAGAAAGACATGAAAAGAAATATGTTGAAAGATATTGAAAACAGAGTGAAGGAACACATAGATTCAAGTTGACAGAATTTAGAATCTCTTATGCATTATCTGTATCACTGTATTCAGAAAAATTCTAATACAATTGGCTCCCAAAAAACAAAAAGCCACTTCTCAGTCTTCTGAAATTATATTTATACATGATCAACGAAAATTTTTTCTGTTGGTGATTAACTAACTTCCGAAGACTAACGGTTACATGAATATGAAATACTTAATCATTTATATTTCTATCATTATCTTCTTTGATTAATTTTGATGATGAAATTTTCAAAATAATACTTTATTTCTTTGTTGATGAAACTCCCTCTTCTGTTTTGAGACAATCAATACATTTTCCCAGGAGCTGAACCAACACCCTAGGAGCCTTTGGAATATATTTCACCTTAAGTAGGAAGAATTTTCTCTGTAGTCCTGGTGGATGGTTGTCAACTATCTTTCCTGTAAACTTAATAGTTTGTAACTTTAAATTTGGCTTCACCATCCACATGTTAATCTGTGTAAGATCAATTACCTTTATATGTGAGATTTCTATTTGAATTTCATCCGGATTCTCCTTGAAATTTAATTGATGCCTCCTAATGTTGATTTGTCCCAATAACCTAGGACAGTTGTCTCTTCCAATGTTCAATGAGGCCTTATCTACAAGATCAAAAATTGCTTGGAAATCATCATTAACCTCTTTGGTTATTCTCTTTTTTCAGCAAGGCTTGCATCCCAATCCTAGAGTATTATATCCCCTTTGATCTTCTCTGAAACATATAACTTTTTAGTCTTTCTGATCTCCTCTTGCCTTGAAAGAATCATTTCCTTTTGAAAAGTGGTTCTAGATACTTTTTCTTCCCTCTCCTTTAGGAGGATACTGTCGAAGGATTTGCTTGTCTCCTGAAAGTAAGTCTGAATAATTTCTAGCTTAGAGATTAATCCTTGTTGCTCTTTTTCTATTTTTTCATGTATTTCCAATGCGTAGGCTTGGAAAGTTTCCATCTTTACCACTTGATTTTGGATTGAACTGATATTGTTCTATAATTGTTTATTCATTAATTCTTGATGTAGTACTTGTGCTTGAATGGCCTATATCTTCACGTTCACTTCATTTAAGCTTGTTCTTAGTATTTGAATCTCTTGTATGTCACTGGTTTTGTCTCATTCTAGACCCTTGTTTATCTCTCGACTGATACTTCTTTCAGTCTCCTTTAATTGAATTTGTAGCTAAGCTATCATCTGATCTTTCTGCTACAACATAGTTCTCAAATTACCCATAGAGTATAAATTTGTCGATGATAAGGCTCCCATTGTGCCTGCTATTTCTATAGTGAATTCCCCCTCTTCAATTTTTTGTCCATCTACGATGATCTTGTGCTTTTTTATCATCATTTCTCCTCTTCGATGCATTTCATGTTTCAAGATAGCCTTTCTCTTTTTACTAAAAAAATAATCGGATGAAGGAATTTCGTCTCTAGAAATAGGTTCGAGTTCACTAACATATAGAACTCCCATTTGGGGGATTCCATAAGTAGACTACAAATGGGTCAAAGAAGTAATAGGACTTCCAAGCTCCATTGATGTTGTTCCTCCTACTTTTTTGGGAAAATCCTCAGGGATTTCTGGGGATGTTTCCAACTCTTTATCTTTCCTTCACTCTGATTTCTCTATCTGAGGAACTTTTTTTTCTTGTGAAGGAATTTCAATTTCATTCATATTTCCCTTTCCATCAGTTGTATGTTGTAACTCTATTTCAAAACCTGGGGGAGGCCCTTCATGCTCTGGAGGGGGGGTCATGGATTCACCCTGCAAAATCTTTGGCAAACAACTTCGCCTATGTCTTCAAAAGGTCATAAAACCAGTCTGTAAGTCAGGTGGTAATGCCCATACTCTATTTAATACTTCCTCATAAATTTTGGCATCTTTGAACATTTCATCAAAATCGGACCTTTCGCTTTCATAAGCTTTCATAAGCTTTCATACCTTTTCATAAGGGTCATTATTTTTTTGCTCAATATTTACCAGTTTTATTTCTTCGAGTGCTTCTCCTTCAACCTTGGAATGGACCAAGTTTAGTAATGAAAATTACCAGATATACATAGGGAATATAGGCCATGATTTATTTTGAGCCGCCTTTAGCTCTATTCCGATGCTGCCTTTCACTATTTGATGTGGTACCTCCCTCAATATGAGCCTGTCTGTGATAAATTTTGGAAGCACATGAGGAGGTATTGAGCACCCATAAACGCTGATGTGGGAGAAACTTTCTTCAATGAACCAATCAACTATTGCCCTGAGGTTTTTTGAGACTGTCTCAAAGATGCGAGGAGGATCACAACCATAAAGCATTTTATGCATTGGTATTATTATGAAATGACAAATTTTGTAAAATGAATTTTTTACATTTTCTTCCCACATCTCTGAATGACACTGTGAATGGGTTGGGGTAGGTTATGTTCCAATTCCAATTCATCTGAGGGAATGGAGTCAAAAAACAAATAGCATCCATTATGTACACCGACATGTAAAATGCCACTGGCTAACCTTTAGATCTTTCAACTCTATAATTTGAAACCTCTTGGGCTAAGTTATCAGACAAAATCTTTCTCTAGTTAAAAGTGTATCCTTCTGATGCTTCTTCTAGAAGGGGCACCCATTCTGCAGGGAAATGGAAAGGATTCTTTTTCTCAAAGAGTCTACACAGCATAATGGCTACATAGACCATGTACTTGCTCAAAGTTGTTGTGGCATAAATTCCATGGGTATCGGCCCTAAATTTCAGACGACATCTCCACCATCCTTTAATAAAATCAGGATATATTTGGTCCACCTTAGTACATTCTTTCCTTTGAAACGCAACTGTAAATTTGGCATTATAAATGTACTTAGGATTTGGTGAGAGTTCGTACATTACTTGTATATGCTCTAGCCTGAATAAGGCGACAATGATCGCTTGATCATTTAAAATGCTTCTTGTCAAGATATCAACCTTCTCCAAGGCCCAATTGATCATGCCATTGTATGCCATGAGCCAAGTGCGTGTTGCGATCTTAAGAAGCTCCTATTCTTCTATATCCCAAAGGTGATTCTCGGAATCAGGAGGAGAATTTTTGATTTTGTAATCCAGGATTTCATAGATTTCTCTCTAGGATTTAAGTGAGTCGATAGCGTGTGGCATAGTGTCGGATATGATATATCCTTCTGGGTTACGCATCTCCTTTCTATCTTCTCTCTTCTTCAGTGCTTTATTTGGCGCCATAGTTTTATGTCAGAAGGAAAACTTGTCAAAAAAATGATTTTATGAGCTTGTCCAAATGCGTCTTAAATCTGATAGCATGAACCAGGATAAATTGCAAAACACAAACATTTAATTCCCTTTTAACTTATTTAATGATGAAGTTACTAACGCAGCTCACAAGAACTTAAAACCTTAAATGCAGTGAATATTTATGAGATATGCATTAGTGTCATATCAATCATTAGTTATTCATTATTAATGTTGTCATATTTCAACAATTCTAGATTCAAAATTCGAAACATTTCATTCAACGGTACCGAAAATAAGAAAAAACCTAAGAAGTTTAATTATCATTAATCGTGTTTTTAAAATCGAGTTAGTTCAGTTTAAATGCTGATTATGATTCAAGACTTCATGTTTCAAGGTTTTGGGGATCGTGAATACATGAGGTATGTCATCGCTAAACCCCGATTCCCAAAATTGCAAAATAATGATGAGATTAGGTTAGGCCGTAATTTTCGTATTAGTAACTTAATTAATCAGGATTAAAATCTAACTTCCATTCTTTTGGGAAATCGGGGATCGAGATTTCCTGATTCAATATGTATGGAAAACATATGGTTTCGAGTAGACCCAAATCCCAAGAGGTTTTAAAAAATGTTAATCAACTCCTTTAGGGTTTAAATTACCTTCATTAAAAATAACTTTACATAATGCGCGTCGCGAATTTTAAATCACTTTTGGTTTTTTTCCTTTGATTATTCAAAGAATAAATCTTGTTGGGACTTCGGTACTAAGATTTTGGAAATGATAGCGAGGGTTATGCTTTATGGAAATCCAAAACCCAAAAAAGAAAAGTTTTAGTCTTAGAGATAAAAAACTTTAAAAACTGTTTCAACAGGGGGGAACTCGAAAATCTCCTCTTCAACAATGTCCTTCAATTCCAACTGATTCCTCTTGCCTCACACTCACATTTTTCATAATAGAAAGGAAAAAAAATAGAATCAATAGTCTTTTTTCCTCACATACTTGGCAACATCCTGCCTCCTCACATATGCTATTTATCAATTTGCCTAGGTCTTCTTTCCCTCCCTTGGGAATTTTCATAGCTTTCTAAATCCATGATTTTCAGGGGCTGCCAATGGCCAAATCATTGATTTTCCACTTGAAAAAATCATCCTAGAGGTAGTTCCAACATGTTCCCCACTCATGGAGTCATGGTCAACTAAATTTAACATGGTTGTTCCATTTTTCCTCCTGCAATCAATATAAAATATTATATTTTCATACAGGTGTCATAGTCAAATAGTTAGCTGGGTCAAATCAGGTCTCTACCCAACATTCATAATAATTAATTACAATTACCAAATTCGAAATTCAGAATTTCCATAAATGACAAAAAATTTCAAAATTTGAATTTACTAAAAACGAAATAAATTTCCAACAAATTATAAATTTTAACAATATTTTATTTTTGGGGATGTCACATAGTTCCATGTTGCACCATTCAACAAATTGTTTGGCGGATTCAAATCAATTGGCGTGAGGGTTCAATTGATACCTTCAAAGTGCTCATTTTATACATGCCCCTGCACTGTCATGCTCTCCTTTTCCATGACCAGTCTCAAAAAAATTCCAACAATTTGTAATGATTAGTTTTTTATCAAGATGACATAACCAATAGAATGATCATGTCGATTTCAACTGAACCACACATCCATCGGACCATATCCAATGTCAATCGAATCTGATTTTGCGTTCTTTCAATGAATCATAAAGTTTGTCAAAACAATTTTGTACATAATGTGTGTCGTGTGCTCCATCATCACTTATATAAAAGTGATATTCTTTAATAACATGTCGTTTGTCATCGGTTCTTTCTATGTTAGGAAGACTCCATTGAGCATGCCTATATAGAACATGAACAAATATCGGGATTTGATCAGAATGATCATATTTGCTCTATATTTCTTTTTGTGCAGTGAATGTATAATTCTCTGCAAAATCAACTACAGACAAAATTGTCCCTAGTGGAAACACTTCACGGGTTTGTTTGAATTGCAGATCTTTCTATCGAGCTCTATGAGAATGCTTGGTGTATTTATAGATTTCTTCCTCAAATTTCTTCAAAAATTCTATCATGCAAATTTTATCTACCTTCAAATCAATCCTTTTGGAAATAACATTTGAAGAATGTGGAGTCGTGTTGCTCATATATTCATATATCTTCCAATTCACTCTTATATTAGAAAATGATTGATCATTCATATCAATATGATACTTTGAATGAAACAAACTTAGATTTCCACAACGATCACATTTCTTTCCAACAACACATTCTTTTTTGTAAAATAAATCATCATGTTCTCTTTCACATAGAATTTCAGATATAAAAACATAGAATGTAGAAGGAGGTGAACTTGGCCATAAAGTTTTACCAAAATCCAAAAAGATGTCATAATAAAACTCAAACTCCACATGATAATGGAAAAAATAAGTGTCATGGAGAGTGATGGGTCTAACAAACCATGGTTTTTGTTGCACAAATGTATTGATGGAAATTTTAATTTCTTTTTTCTCTACTTTGAACTTATTAAACAACTCTATTTGTGTCATTTCCAATATATGTTTTGGATTTTCTTCATATTTGTTTCATGTTATTCTTTGTCGGAACACATCCCTTGTATGTGGTGAAAACTGAAATGCTTCCAACCAACAATTATGGGCCAATTTTTTAACATTTTCTGCAAGTCTATCTTTGAAGGGTTGTATAGAAATCATTGTCCAACAAGACAATTCATCATTTACATCTATTTGGAAACGGAATTTTCTATGTTTGTGCAATGTTTTTATTGACATTCCCATGATTGTTTCCATGTGTTGTGTCAAATGATCTTTTATATTTCTAGATGAAACAACTGTTGTTTCTGTCGCTCTACATGCAACACATACATCTTATTTTAGAGATTTTCCAAAATCTTTTAATAAACTAGTTATATTGTTAAGGACATTTTGTGTCACCTTTGTATCCTTTGTCAACTTTTTAATAAACGATAATGATGTAGCTTCTTTTAACTTTCTTGACTTCATTAGACAAAGTGAAAAGTTGATCTTGTACTGTTACTGATTCATCTTTGAAAAAAATATTAAACATATTGTTAGCTCGATATATTATATAATGCTTAGCTTTTTTCTTCCCAAATTTGTCAGTATCAACATTTTCTAATATTTCATCATCAATGTTGATAGATTCTCCTACATACTTTAATTTAAAGTTTATATTAAAAAACATAACCCGAACAGATTCACTAAATTATATATACTTGAGTGTTCATCTTGTATTATATAAATTTATTTACATCCCTATAGGTGATTCGTCTTCTACTTCAATTTTGGTTTCAACGTATTTTTCTTCAATTTCATTTTCAACGTCTTCTTCGACATTATGAGAAAAATCTTTTTTTTTTTTTGAAAAACATCAAATTGTAATTACAATCAATTATATTAAATATACAATATTTTAAATTTGAATTCTATACTTTCTGAATACACTGTCGATGTGTTTCGTGTTATCGATCATCATATGTGCATGCATACCTGGTTGAACTTCTTGTCGAAAATCTCTATTGACATTATCATCGTTTCTTTCGTCAATATTTACATGTTCTTGTTTCTTTCTCCGATAAAGTTTTTTCCTTTGTTTGATTTGGAGAGTATCATCTTGAGTGTGATCATATTTTATTTTGGTAAAATTTTTGTTTCCCATGACTTTTATAGTTCTCTGTAAAAGATATGTTCAACAAAGACTTCACTTTGAAAAAGTGCTTAACAATGATCTTTCAACATATAAATTGTTATTCCAATAAAAACTTGAACAAACATCAATTACCTTATTCAACAAAAACAAAAAATATGATTTGAAACTTTGTTTAAGTTCTCTAGAAAACCACCATGTATCGATATCGATCCTCCAATTAAGCCTATGGAATAGAGAGAAGAAATAAATAAAGAAAATAATACAGCTACAATCACTAATATAAATGCTTTGAAATCCCTATCCCCGAGCTTATATCTGTCTATCCATATGATGAATTGTGTTAAATGTGTTCGGTTGAAATCGTATTTATACAATTTGGTGCGAAATGAAACGATACGACGTGTCTTTTCAATTTTTCTGATCGATGGAATTCACTCAACAGTCTTTTGGCCGAAAACCTTGGAAACCATTCAGTTTTGACGATTTCCATTAGATTTTAGTCTTTCGGCCAAAATAATTTTTTTTCGGCCAAAAACATGGAATTGGGATAGAAAACGAAAACCAGAGAATTGCCCCATGCTTATCTGAACTTCGGAGGTTGTGGACTCCTGAAAATACTGAGAATTTCGTTTTGAAAATGACACCATCATTTCTAAAATTGAATCTACTTTCAATTCTTATAATTTTTTTCATTTTCTTTATTTTATTTAATTAAAAAAAAACACTACATAATATTTTCAATAGACATTATGATTCATTGAAATGGAATATCAGTATCTCAAAAAATATACAGTGAAAAATTTGGAAAAAAATATATTCATAATCCTTTAACTGTTCTTTTCAAAAGGGTATATTTAGATTTTAGTTTTAAGTAAAAATTAAGATAGATACAACATGTAAAAAAATATGTGTTTAAAATCTGCAATGTTTTCAGCTTGGTCAACTTAAAAAAATTCTACAAATTATAATATTCATCCATTAGATTCAAAATTATAGTGATAATAAAATAGAGTCTCTGTAGATTGTTGAAGTATATTTCATTTCTTAAAAGCATAAGTTTAATAATAGATACATTGTTGTAGAAATAAGTAACTCATTATCATTCCTTTCATGTTTAAGGAACATACTGTTAAACAATTGTCAAATTGACATATCAAATCGTGATAACAAAAATTCGAAAACTAGTCATTGGAAAGCTAACACAATTCTTCACAAGTTTTGTTTTTACTGTAAAGTGAAATTCTAAGTAAAAACATACTTTTGTATGCCGGAAGTTGAAGAACTTGTTAAAATACAATTTTTTTTCTCATAAAACAAACAAAAGTGTAACCCATCTTCGTGATTTCACCCTAACCATAGATTAATTTTGATGCAGATGGATCTCTGTGCCCACCCACCTTTTCCAACTCACTCAAAACAATTTTCTGACAATTTTGGCAATTTACTATTTTTAGCATTTTTTAACTTACGGGGTCTTTTTGAGGGCTTAAATGGAGATTTTTCGAAATTGATCTTCTCAATGATAGCCATAGCCTCTGATTGACCCCCTGTATGAATTTCCTCGACGTTACCTTTCCAATGGGCTATCATGTGCCTAAACTAGAGATCATATGCAAAACTTACGACCCCAGGAAGTTGATGTACTAACTTACCCAAATGGGGCCCACATGACATTTGACACTTCATCTCTTAGGGTTAGGTTTTTGTATGTCTAGGGTTTTTGACATTAATTTTATTGTAAAAAAACCTTCAGAGCCTCATTGTAATCATCTTCTTGTGAATGAGTACAACCGTCAAATCTCTTCTCAAGGATAAGACACCACCATTCAAGCAAGCTTGTTTTCCTCTGCATATTACAGTTTCAAATTATTTTATTATTGAATAGAAAGCTAGTTTTACTGTATATTTGTTATTCTATGTTAAACATATTTTAATAATTTGTATTGATTTTGTTCTGCTCATAAAATCTGGATCAATTTTTTTATTTGGGAGGAGCTCTAATTCTCCAAAGCTTAACCCACCACCATTTTTTGCTTCCCTTGAACCTTCCCTCATGCCATGCTTTGTATATGAGTGGGGAATTCATACATATTTTCATCGAGTATAACAAAATTTGTACATAAAAGTCCCACAAAATAATTCCATTCCTCATCTAACCCACCATTGAATCCGAGAGACTCTCTAGATATCCATCTACATGTCCCTCATGGATGGGAATTAGTAGTTCATGTGTCACTCATTGTGTAAATGTCATGGTATATTCCCTACTAAATCACTTGATCTAGAAGGAAACTTTAATGTCCCTCATAATTGAGTCCAATATGATATCTTGTGTTGCATTGTTTTTTCTTTCCAAGTCAATGAAAACCTTCAAGTCACCCATGATTTGAAGATTTTTTATGTCCACTTTTATTTTTATCTGTAGTAAATTCCATAGCATGATGAATTCAAATCTATTATCTATACCCTCTCTTTGATTATACCCAATAAACATGTACCGATTGTGATCGATGTATAGCAAAACATTAAGCCTGCATGTCCCTGACATGCATAAAGAACAATGGTTTGGCCCACACCAGTTGATTTTGATACCCCACCAACATTTACTGGGCCCCTTGAACCTTCCTTCGTGTCATGATTTGTATCTGAGTGGGGCAGTGAATTAACCATCCTTTAGGGTTTTCCACAAACAAAGAGAGTGAGATATCTCCTCATCAATTATAAAAAGAATTGTACATAAAAGTCCCACAAAATTATTCCATTCCTAAGCTAACCCACCAGTTAGTACTAGAGAGTTTGTGGATTTCCATCTGTTGATGTTTTTGGTAGCATCATACATGTACTTCCACATTGGCATGTGTTTTGCATATGGAATTTGTCGAAAATATTCTAGTCATGAGTTTACTTTAGTTAAAAGTAATCAATTAAATTAAATCTATATTTAATAGTGAATTGAGTTATTTAAGGACATACATAACATGCATCATGCAATCTAAATATTAAGTGAGAGTGAGAAGTAATCTCAATTGTAGATCACTTTGGAAATTGGAAATATATTTCTACTCATGATTATGAAAGCAAGGGTAGGAGAAGGAGGAAGACACTTTTGTTGAGGGATTTGGTGCAATAGAGACTTTTGTGATACATCGAGGTTAAGAGACTTGGTGAGAGACAAAGGTTGACCATAACAAAGAAGAAGAAATTTTGTTAGTGTGAGGAGTGTAGGAGCAAAGAAGGACTTTTTCTTACACTAGAGTGAGGAGATCTGAGTTTTTGGGTGAAGAGAGCTCATCCATGTATCTATGGGAGGGTTGGATCACAAAGGATCATGATTCAATATTTTTATAGGTGGAGAAGGAATTTCATATAGAGGTCATACAGGTCAAGGAGGAAAGAGAGAAGAAGAAACCACAGGGAAGAGAAGAATCATACATAAATTTCTGTAATGTATTTCCATAAATATATGTTGGTCGTAATGGAGACAATCATGAATATCCACAGGTCACAGAAGGGAAATTCATGGATGTTTGTGGGTCAGAGAAGGGGTGTTCATGGATTTATTAGGAAACCTGTCAGAACATGTCGTACAATATTAAATGAGTTTCCAAGGTGTATAATTCTCTCAGTGGGACATTTTCCCTATTACGGGAGCCCTAATTTGATCTTAATAAAAGAATCATTGGTCTAGTATTCCCTTCGAGGTTTTTCTAGGGGTTTACTTGAAACTCTTGGTGTTTATGTGTGCTAGATTTGGTTTCCTTTTTTATGCTTCTACTGCATGTGTAGTTGATTACTCAACTGTGCTTTTAGTAGATAAAATGATTTTATTTGAGCTAACTTCAAGGTGTTGAGTAGAGTGGTAAAAGATCAACATGGTATTAGTGCATACCAAGGGTTAAATACACTTGGATATCATTCCAACACATTGATAACATTATGTAAATGTTATGGTATCTTCACAAATGAATCAATGGGTCTGATAGTTTAAATTTCTTTCCCTCTTCCAACCAAGGGTATTCTCCTAATAATATAATCCTCCCATTCCCAATCTTCCACATTGATCAATTTCCTACTAGAGGAAAAGATTCTTCCAAGGCCTTCCACACAATTGAGCCTTTTAAGTATTTTTCCAGGATTCTAAACCAATTAGCAATGATCACATTGACTAATTATTTAGATTTTGTTATCTGAGACCAAAGAGAATTTCCTTGTGTGAGGAGCCAAAGGTTTTTTAAAGCTAGAACACAAGAAAATGAATGCATTTCTTTTAATCCCCATCCCTCCAAGTCCTTAATGAATGCAGTCGAAGACCATTTGGCTATATGGATCCCTCCATTTGTTTTTTGTTGTGACTAGAAGTATTGAAAACTCAATTTATGAATCTTTGTAAAGATTTCCTTGGATATTTCAACTATGCAGTTCCAATAAAATGGAATTCTCTACAACACTACTTTAATAAGGAGAAGGCTCCCACCTCTAGAGAGAAGCTTGTTTTCCTAGGTTGAAACTCTAGCTTCTATTATTTTAATATTCCACCTCAAGTCCAAAAACTTATAACTATCAGACTTTATGCTCAATTAAGTTAAGTTTAAGGCCCACAAGCTTAAATTATATGGGTTTGTGGGCCTTATAGGTTTTAATTAAGTTAATTTTATGTTCAATTAATAATGGAAAATACATCCAAATTATATGGGTATGTCGGTCTAAGAGACCTAGGGGGGTGGTGGCAATGATTTCACTATGTTAATAATAAAGAAATTTATAGTTTATAAATAATTGTGTGTTTCCCTAGATGACGGTGGTGAATTTTGAAAGAAGTGGAATGTGTAATACATCTACTTAGTACTTACTTTGTAAGAAAAAAAAAAATAGTTGAATAAAAAAATAACATTATCATTTGAATGTTTTAATTATGAAATAAGCACTTGATATTAGAGTTATTAAATGTTCATATTTATTTGAAATTTTCAAATTTTGAAATACCTATTAAAAATAATATATAACTACTAACTATTTATAAAAATTAATGTTTGTGTAATTGAAAAAAAAGAGAAGTTTAAAGTAATTTGCATATGGTTGAAATCTAGAATGACTTATTTTGTAAGTGAAAAAAATTACTACTAACATAAACAAAGAAAACAAATGTATTTTTAAAACTTTATATGGAATTTATAAAAAATAATGTCTATGTAATTGGAAAAAAAAAAACAAATTTAAAGTAATTTAAAGTAAGTGAAAAAAATTACTACTAAAATAAAATATATGTATTTTCAAAACTTTAAAAGGTTTTGTATATAAAAATATTTCAACCATAAGATAAATGATTTAGATATAATTTGTACAAGAAATTACCTCTACCCCAATCTCTACCTTTATAAAGACACATGTTTATTTGGCATGTGTGGTTATATATATGATTATGATTATTCTAAAAATAATGAATTTGAAGCACTTATTTAGAACCAATAAATCAATACTAATAAAAAAAAATGTGTAGGTTATTTCCTTATTTTTCCAAAAATTTTACCTTTGTCCAAATATTTTTTAATAAGCTAAGATATACACCATTCAATTTAAAGATATATAACATTAATTAGACAATATTAATTACACTTGTTTTTAAATTTCAAATATTTATTATCCAATTATTTTTTAATAAGTTAAGATATACACCATTCCATTTAAAGATACATCACATCAATTAGACAGCATTAATTGTACTTGCTGCACCTTACCAGCAGAAACTTCAATCCAAGACCCTGTAAACCTTCGGAGTCGGGTTTAATGTAGCAGTGTCTGAAAAATGGTGTCACAGAAGAGCTCAAGATGCAAAAGGAGGCAAAATGACCTAACAGAAGAACATTTCTATGCCATGATAGACGACTTCAATCTATTTAACTTAGATTTCAAAATAAATACAAATGCAAAGATAAAATGTTAAAGAAACAGGGCTGATGCATCCCAACCCTATTTTACCATCGTCTTTAAATATTCGCATCTATTGGACAACTAAAATTTGAATTTAAGAACTGAAATTCTCTGCGGCAGATGGGACAGCTGTTCGTCAATCTCATCGATATCGAAATGCAAATTTGGTGGTATATGTGACCGCAATGGAGTCGACCCGCCTCTTCTCCCAATTTGAAATCTTCAAGGCAAATTGGGCACGTAGAAGTAATGCTATTGTGATCACTAATATGGTTCCGTGAAATAGGAATGGGCATGATCTCCCGAGGCATTAATGGCGGGACAGCCATAGCTTCCTCTGCCGGAGGCACTAATCGCCCGACGGCCCTGCGTCGCTCCCGTGCCTGATTTATGTCCGTTCGGCATGTTGGACAATTTGGTTGCATTCTCACCAACTGGAAGATGCATGTGTGATGGAACCTGTGGCCGCATGGAAGGTCACGTGCCACTTCGCCGAATAGAAATTCGTCTTGGCAAACTGTGCAGATTTCATCATTGGGATGCCGCTGTTGAATTGTTATGCGAGGCAGCCGCAATAGTTGTAACCACCTGAATTGATCACGAAAACGTTGACCTCGTTCGCCCAGTTCTATTATTCTCCGATCTAACTCGACATGCATTTGCTCGGGAGCTTGATGAGGAAAACGTTGCCATCGCTCGATAACTTGTATTATCCTCTCCTCTATCTCCTGCCTTTCGGCTATTCTACGTTCGGGATTAAGACCCTGCCATCGTTCCTCAAGCTCCCCAACTTCTCTAATAATCTCCTGCATTTGACCTAATAATTCTCTAAATTCGCTTTCTTCTCCGCGTGGTTGTCCTTGTCCTTCCATTTCCATAGGTTAAAAATTAACGGCTTCCTTACTAAAACTGTAAACCCTAATGACAATTAAAATCAAAATTGATGACCGGAAAATGGGAATGCCTTTGACTTTATAAGAAGAGGCCACTCCACTTCCTTTGCTTAAATTAAATTAAGTTGAGGTTTAATTAATAATGGAAAATGCATACATATTATATGGC
>JASDQU010440101.1:41058-51361 GCA_032191745.1 Picea mariana | reverse complement strand
GTGACCATCTCCATGGCTGGTTCAGTGACATGTTTGCGAGACATATTTCAGATACTCTCTCTCTGGGTCTTTTTTTCCAAATGGAAACTCTCTCTCTATAACTCTGGTTGCCTCTAAAGAGAAGGTCGTCTCAGGAACGGTTCAAGGGATTCTTAGAGCAGCTGGTCCAGTTGATATTGTTGCTGGATCCTGTGTTGATCTTACTTTGCTCAGACCCCGTCTGACCTCTCTCAGTGGCGAAGGCGATGCCAATACAGGGCGTCATTGTCCTCCAATATCTGAGGCCATTGGATACGCAGCATCCTTGGATTCTTCCTTGGATTCCACTTACGATGGATCGCCCAATGCAGTCAATTACCAGCCTCATCATGATGCTCCGCCTGCACAGTGCTCCTCTCAGCTTATGATAGCCCATGTTTACAACACATGGCTATTACCTCTATTTAATTCTTTCAAACAGTGAATATTTTGAATATTTAGCAGAGTAAAATTATAGGATAACACACAGTTCAGAATGATAAACAACAACATAATAATATCAAGAACCCGGGATACAGCAGCGATAGTGGCCCTTTAATGGACCGCAGTAGCCATCCTTCGGACACTTAGCACAAGTCTTTACGTAAGTACAAGGAGGATAATGTTTAATGCCATCTTGAGCTGCTACTACATTGAACGGGAAGGACAGTAGAAGCAGGCACAAAACTGTGAGCAGCCTGCCCATCTTCACCTGTCTTCGGCCCATTTTTCAACGCCGTGCTTCAAACACAATTATATCAACAACGTCTGCGGGTGTGAATCCTGTTACAAGGCTGACTATTTATAGGAGAGTTGGGAGATCCACGCAAATGGCAATATCGCTTTCTGATTGTTATTCCACTGATTCATTTGCAACAAATCGGAGAACTTTATGCGATTTTTTTTAGCCCTTTTCTGAACGCAACGCAAAGATCGTTGAAGTCTGTTGGATAACAGGTAAAGTTATTGATTTGTTTTGAACAATTTTTTTCCAATTTAAATTTACTCAAATGACACACAACATTCCTTTACCCAATACCCAAGTTGTGCCTTTAGCCAAGTTGTACACTGCACCTGATATCCTAAGATGCTGTGATATCTGTGGAAAATGTCGAAATAGATGTTGTTAATGTGATAATATGAGAAGATAGTTTTTAAGAAAAGATGCCAAGAGGAATTTATTTCGCTTAGGTTAGATCTGAATGAAATTAATTATAACCTCTTTAATTATATTGTTTTATTGTTTTAGAAATTGAATCAACCTTTCCCTGCTTGATTCCAAATAAAAAAAGAAATGGTCCTTTCTTTGAAATTAGGTTTTAGTGTTTTCAAAGTGTGATTGTTAGTAGCCAGTTCATCGTACTTTTGAGATTTACTTAGAGACTTTTACACAAAAATAATAATGGAAATAGATATGGCTTCATTTATAATGATTAATTGGTTTGATATAATTTTCAATTTGAACCGTGGGTTTCTCCATTTATTCTAATGTTAAAAAAATCAGAAATAAATTTGAACACCGTATAGCCAAGCCCAACATCTGATACATCAGTGCATCGTCCACGTGCAACATCCAAAGCTCAGGATAAAAATATATTAAATAGAACTATGTCCACGTGTTTCCATGCAACGCATAGATCTATGCAGTAACTCCAGTGCATGGCGTCGTAGGTTTCCACGAACTTGTGGCCTTTCCTCGAGCTGCAGCTGCTGGTTTTGACATGGATCACATGCATGATTTAGTTTCATTTGCAGATTGCTTTGGGGCGTTCCGCCTGAGGTAATACTAATGAATAAGTTATAGAGTGCTGTTGGAATAACACAGGTAATAGATAATAAGTTTGAATGTCAGTAGTTGAGTTATGGTATGTAAGCTTTATGAGACAGTGACTGTCATTTTGATGCGGATAAAGAGAATTGCAGGGAATACGAGGTAGGAAGAGAATTGCAGGAATATGAAGTAAGAAGAGCCAGCTATGAAGCAGATGGGCACAACACATGGCAGCAGATGGTCACAACACATGGGCAGCATGTGAAAAACCATAGGCAACGTGTCACAAAGTTGCAGGTCAAGGGAAGGTCAAGGGAATTCCAATTTTTAAGATGGGAAAAACGGTTTAACATTGAATGTCAAGAACTAATGCTAGATTAAAATCTAGCATTAGTTGAGTTTGATAAAATTTGACAAAATTCTTCATGATATATGCACTTCAAAGTGATTTTAAGCTAAGATTTGTCTGGGCTGCCTCGGGAAAAGGCCAAATAAAAATTCAAAATTAAAACTTTGGATTCAAAAGCAAATTCTAGTTGAAAAATTAAAACTTTGAACTCAAAAGCAAATTCTAGTTGAAAAATTACATGAACCTGTTTAAACTTGGATTAAAATCATTGGTTTCTTTAAAAAAACGCTGAAAAACCTATTACTATTATAGTCCCTACAGCCAGAAGGCCAGGGACTTAATAAGTGACAACGTACTGTTAGATTGGTAATTTAAACACTCATATGAATTATTATATATTTTTAAGCACTCCTCTCCTATGCTATGCATGAACACTCAAACAAAGTGCACCAATACTGCTTTTCTTCACAAGTGGAGGTAAATTCTCTAAATCTCTCCTTATACGTCACATGGTACACGATGACACATTGAATGTAAATATTGTTACAAAGAAAACAAATATTATTGTTAATGATTAATGATTTTAACAAGGAATATATATTATTTATGGGTAGATCAAACTTTACAACGAGAGTTGATTTTTTTTTAGTGTTACATCATATTTTGTATGGAGTGTTGAAGGACCATTTTTATGACACCTATGGAATATCTATGGACCAACATGCATATCATGGTGTACATGTTCTTCTTGATGTTGGGTATGCGTTATATTCTTTGTAAAATTGATCTCATGTTCTGTACACTGATATGGGAGCAAAGGGGGGTGCTTAGAACCCCCATTTGTGAGGGTTGCAGGGTTCGGGGGCAGGAGCCCCCGATAATTTTTTTTGTTTGTTTTTGGTATTTTTTTTGGCACATGGTTTTTGCTGACAGATTTTCTAATTCAGTTAAGGAATCGAGGTTGTTGACTAATCTAGATCAATGCATTAGGGGTTTGGATGCCGTGGGATCCTATATGTATATTGTATTGTAAAAAAATAATATGATAAATAGAAGATTATAGGTGTGGCTCTAAACATGTTGATGGTTTTCCCGGTTTGGGTTTCTAGGGTAAAAATCTTTGTGTAATGTGTGTGTGTGTGTGCCATTGCATCTTTTCTATTTTATTAAGAATCTGTTTGCAATAATTATTTGTACAAGGTTAAAATCTACACTTGATGCTACCCTTATGGTTGATTGGACCCTAGCCATCCAGGGGGAAGGTGGTATTCATGGAGAATGACCTTGCATGATTAGTCAATCATGCACTTTCACTCTCTTTATCATATCAAATGGATTGACTATATTTGTACCCTTGGTGGAGGTTTCTTTAGTTGTATATCATGTATCTTTCATCTTGTTGGAAACACTTTTCTTTGGTTGATCATTGTTGAGGAGACCATCTTATTATTCCCCTTGCTCATGGTGTTCTAGTCACCACTTTCACTCAATGTTTTGTCGTATGCTGGGTTCAAATCTCTTTGTTAGTTGTTTGTGTCCTTCAACACATGATGGGCTATTATTCTAGTGTTTTCACCTTAGCATCACTCACATTCCATCACCTTTCCATCATTTTCCCTAGGTATCCTCCATATTTCATCACTTTGTACCTTAGCATAATCCACACTACACATTTTCCATCACATTTCCATATTTCATCACTTTGTACCTTAGCATAATCCACACTACACATTTTCCATCACATTCCCATTCTAGAAAGTGCACGAGGTTGTTTCACCCATATTCATATTGGTTCCCCTTTATAATTAACCTTTGATTTGCCATATTGCATCATTTCACCATTTCCATGTGTCAACACATCAAAGTGGTTTGAGATATTTTCATTGTTGTTAATTAAGCCTAAAACTTAGCTTGAGCACTACATTATTGGCCTATTATCTTCATTTGCTATAAATATTTATTGAGGCATCATTCCCTAAATTCTTTTTTTAAAGAAAATAAAAAAGAGGAAAAATAAAAAAGAAAAAGAATAAGGATTTTACTAGGGAATGTTACTTGTGTTTCATGTGGTACAACACTTGAGGGTAGCACTCCCCCTTTGACACACATGTTGAGGCAACCTATTATATTATTATTTGTTAGTGGTTACCCCTTCAATCAATTTGTTGGGTATCCTTTTGACATTTTCATGTTCACATGTGCCACCTCATTTAATGAGGTTTTATTCTTATCTATTGGCACACATTTTGATGGAGCTAGTTGATCTTACACATGGCTTGAGGGTTGGTTATACATGTGTCCTAGTCCTTATTTTCTCACTTCATCTTATATCCATTTGCATGCACTAACCTTTGTCTTTATCCACATGCCTTGATCCCTTTGACACACTTTTCTAGGTTGTTTGCTTCACTAGGGGGTCCACTTTCACCTTTGAATAAGCCTTGTTCACTCCTTGTTTCTACTTTGTTGGAGGTTGAGTTACTATGATCTAATTTTTCCTACCTTTGGGGAATTTGTTGCACATCTCCCTAGGGTGCACTATCTATTTGGGGAATATAATATGGTTATTTCACTTGGTTAGTGTGAACCCAATGCACATGTTCTTATGGATCACTATTTTGAGATGGTTGTTGAGCCTTGGAGACCACTACCTTGTGGAGTGCTCCACTTCTTGGACCACTTATTCTATTTTTGGAAGAATCTAAAAGGGTAGATCATTGAGAGGCATTATCTGATGGATGGTCTGACATGGTCAACCTTCTATGGGTGTGCCATCTCTCTTGGAGCTCTCATGTGGAGGGATAAATGTTTTTGAAGACCAATTCATTATCCACATAATATTTTCTTATTTGTTTGACATATCAAACTTGATTACTATGTTATTGTTATTTTATCGTGATGTGGTTGAGCCTACAAATGTATAAATTAGATACTTCCCTCATTTGTAATGGTTGTTGAGAGAGTGATAATTTTGGAGCAATAGAATTTATGTGTGCAAGCTTTGGAACAATATTTCTTCATGTTGTGTGAGTCTTCTATTTGAATCGATGTTGCATATTAAAGCTATGGATGTGCAAGAAATGAGATAGACCAAGGCCACTCAAGTGAGATAATACTTCAAATGGTGGAGATTATTTAGGTGTGAAAAATATATCTAAATTCTTGTGTTTTCTTGATTTTCTTTTTCTCTAGTTTCTTCAACCTTGTAGTACCTATATCTGGGAAAAACTTATGCAACCACACCTAGGCTTATTTATGAAATTGTMATCTTAAGGGTTATTTCCTTGACTCTTTCCACATATATTGCATTTTGAAATTTGATTTCTTGATTTATGTTATAAATTTCTACAATTTTGCATCATATTTAATTTAGAAATTGTAAATTTTAGATTGCATTTGAGCAATTGAAATTTTATTTCTAGATCATAAACTTGCTCAAAATTCACTTTTTTGCAAATCTTAAAATTATAGCCATAATAACATCATTTTAAATCGGATTTGAAACAAGCCTAGGCACCTCACACATACTCATTCTATATAAACTTGCATCTTGGTTTGTACATATGAAACCTACCTTGTTGAAAACACATAACCATAATCAAAAACCAAATTGATTTGAGTCATAAAACACTACATTTCATACCTTAAACCTACCTTAGGGAAGCCCCCCTTGTGTTAGAGAACAATTAGCCTAAAGTGAGAGGAATAGTTGCTATGGTGACAGTGGGCAACCTTCCTAAGTTCAACTTGATATTACACCATGGTGGTTGGAACTTTTTCACATTGGGTGCTAGTTTTTGTTATAACATTTTGGCACTGTTTCCATGGATAAAGTGATTTTTCCGAAGTTTAGAATTTCTAGATTCATAACCTTTGATGAGCACAAAACAAAACTCTAGACCATTAATACTCATATGGAAACTCCATTGAGAAAATTTGTTCCCAAGAGGTAGTCCACTAGAACTTCCTCACAAGGCCTTATTTACCCAAATCTAGAACCTAAGAGATACTTAAATTAGAAGAAGGGTAAACAGGAAGAGAAATTCAAACGATCTAAACCTTAATTCCATAGTTGAAGACCTTGGGTTTTTGTTTGAAAATTTAGTTTCAATTAACATGGTTGCACCCTAGTTGGATGAGATTTACAAACCCCTTGAATTTTCACAAATAAATGGATAACCACATGATGTGCTTGAAAAGGTGATAGAAAACCTACCTACTTTCCAAGGGAACAATGTTGTTTCAGCAAAGGACCATTATAAAGCCTTCTTGAGTTTAAATACTCGCATAGATCCATCTTAACTCTGGATCTATCATGCACCAAGAAGGATGAAATCCCTCAAAGTGCAAACCTTTTTTATAGTGAAAAATTAGAGGAAAGGTTTGCACCTCGAGGAATTTGATCCCTATCATTGAATGATAGATCCAAAGTTAAGATGGATCTATGTTGATTCCAGTCACAAACAACCATGTCAAAGAATTAGATCATCATCAATATGTATATGTGTATGTTTTATATGAATTTGATCCTCTAAATTTACAAAGTATCATTTTTAATTCATAGATTACTATTCAAGAATGACACTTCAAAAGTTGCATGAGGATTAAGGTGAATGGTAATAAAACAACAAAGTTCAATGATGAAGAAGGTGAATAGTAAGAAAGTAATAATATCCCTCTAATAAATAATAGATAGAATATGTAGTTGTTGGAGTTACTTCACACACACCTAGGATTTTTTTTTCATAAGGTTTTTCCTATGTTTATTAGTCTTTATCCAGTCTCCTAAAGTTTAGGGAGAATATTCCTCTAGGAGAATATTCTCTTCAGTTTTCACTTCAGTTTGACTAGTTGAGTGGAGTCTAGATGCTGCATTGATTTTGTCACCATGCAACATTGGGATCATCACAAGATAATGTACATTGTCCTTGGGATCATCACCAGACTAGTGCATTACCCATGATTCCCTGATATCCTCCTCACTTCACTCTGTTTCAGTCAGTTAAGTGAAGATTGGTAGACTAGTTAACTCAGCTAGGTGGTAGTTCACTCTCGTAACTACCCGAGAGACTAGATTAGGTGGCAGTTCACTCCCGTAACTACTGGTGTGTGTCCAGATCATAGTAGACCACCACTATGGCGCATTGGCTTCACCTCCAGTGTGCACTGGTTGAGTTAAATATAGTATAGCATGTGTAAATTATTCATTACTCATTACGATTAATGAGAAATCTTCCATTCTTTCTATCTTTCTTCTTCTTTCTCAATTTCTCTCTGCAAATGTGTGTGGTATTTTCTAGCTAGATATATTATGTGCAGGTTTAACACATTTACATGGTATCATAGATGATGGACTTCTAAGTAAAATACACACCGAATTATTTTTGCAGGTACCAAAGATTGAAGACAATGGAAAAATGGAATTCCCAAAAGAATTCATTCTTACACCTTAAAACTTCTTTGCATGGAAGGATAAAATGGTCATGCATCTTCGAAGAAGAGGTTTGTAAATGTTAAACATGAATACAGAGACAAAAACAACATCATCCATAGAAAAATCCAAGTATCTAAATCGAATGGATGAAACATTCAGAACAATTTGCAGTCTCATTTCTCCCGATCTCATTTTTCACATAACTTCCTGTAAAACCCCCAATGAATCCTGGACCACCATGGAATGGATTTTTGACAAACAATATGATATGAGGGGACACATGCTCGAGGTGGAATTTCTCACATTGGATCCAAAAAGCTTTGAAAATCTCCAAGATTTATTTACAAAATACAAGGATTTACTGTCACAACTCAAAGCTTGTCGGGTTGATAAATCTAAGGAGGAGAAACAAATGGCTCTCACCATTCTCTCCAAACTTGATCCTGATTTCTCCGTGTTCTCATACACATTCCATTCATTCAAATTTGACTTTGAAGACACCTCGAAGATGCCTTCTCTTGAGGAATTTATAGAACCCCTGACACAAGAGCAAACCAAGCTCATCTACATGGGAAAAATCAAAGGCCCAAAGGCACATGCACTTACTGTGCAAGATGGCAGCTATCGATATTAGAAATCTAAAGATAAATACAAAGGGAGAAAGCTCATGCAAATTTGAAGAAGGAAGGGTACTCAAAACCCTTCACCGATGCCTCCGGATCCAAAAGTGGAAAGGGAAGAAAAGGGGAGAAATGCACATATTTCCATAAAGGATTCCATACATAATCTACATGCATGCAGAAAAAATTAGATTTAATGACTCAAATACTTCAACAAAACAACCTTGGAGATCGCATTCCCGAGGGTGCCAAGAAGAAGAAGCTAGAAGATCAGAATCCCAAGAAAGGCAATTCTAGCCATGCCTTGATTGCCATCAACTCCTCTCCCGATGTTTGGATCGTAGATTTAGGAGCATCANCAGAATCTACATGCATGCAGAAAAAATTAGATTTAATGACTCAAATACTTCAACAAAACAACCTTGGAGATCGCATTCCCGAGGGTGCCAAGAAGAAGAAGCTAGAAGATCAGAATCCCAAGAAAGGCAATTCTAGCCATGCCTTGATTGCCATCAACTCCTCTCTCGATGTTTGGATCGTAGATTTAGGAGCATCACATCACATGGATGCCACAAAAGTAGTCTATTCTTCATTGGATGCATGCAAAGTTCCTCCTCTTCTGATGGGGGACAACTCTCCAGTCGAGGTCATCGACAAAGGAAGGATTGAACTCACCAATGAAAGCTTCAAGAATGTGCTGCACGTTCCCAAAATTTTCGTCAATCTTCTCTCCATGTATCAGATGATGAATTTTGGCACCGGAAAGAAATTCTTATTCACACCTAACGCAATGGACATCTATGACATGCAAACCAATTACAAGGTTGCTACCGGTGAGGTAAATCATCAATCTAGATTGTATACATTTTCTGGATTTATTGAACTAGGTTCTGCTTTACTACTTACCCATGCTGATGAAAGAAGTAGGTTATGGCACGAAAGGTTTGAGAATTTGAATTTAAGATATATGCAACAAATTAGCAAGAAAATATTGGTTGATGGTCTACTAGACATCCATTTCTCCAAAGGAATCTGTGAGGGATGTGTTCTTGGAAAACACTCTCAAGAGAAATTCGACAAAGGAACAAATCATAGAGCTTCCTCTCCTTTGGATCTGATCCATAGTGACCTCATGGGCCCTTTTCCGCATCCATTAGTAAACAAAGTGAGTTTTGTTCTTATTTTTGTTGATGATTTCTCACATTTCACATGGATTTACTTTCTCAGGCAAAAAACATAGGTCTTTCAACAACTCAAATATTTCAAAGCCCTGGTTGAGACACAATCAAGAAAGAAAATCAAAGTCCTTCGAACTGATAACGAGGAAGAATATGTCAATCATGGGATCTATAATCTTTGTCAATCATGAGATCCAACACACAAATCCCTATACTCTGCAACAAAATAGAGTTGGTGAGTGGAGAAACAGATCTCTAAAAGAGATGACATCTTGCATGCTACATGCAAAGTCACTTCCATAGAGATTATGGGCCGAAGCACTTAATTGTGAAACCTACATACAAAACAAATCTCCCCATAGATCTATCAAGGATAAGACCCCCTACAAGGCTTGGAGAGGCCTCAAACCGGAAGTGACCCACTTTGTATTTTCGGTTCACGTGCATGGGCCTGAATTCCCTCTGAAAAGAGGAAGGCACTTGATCCAAAGAGCACATAGTGTATCTTTGTTGGATACCCCAAAGATGTGAAGGGATACATACTTATTGATATTTCCTCAGACCGACTCATCATTGAGTGAAGTGTCCAATTCGAGGAAAGTGTCTCGCATGTACCTCAGTAGTTGCATGCAGACACCTTCATTCTTCCACATGTCCGGGATGATGAACATGCACATGCCAACTCTTCTTCAGATGATAATTTTGATTCAGAGGATTTAGATGATCCATATACAGAGTCAGTACAGTCCGATGCAGAGTCAGTGCATCCATATGCAAATGTAGAGCCATAGCAGAGGCCCAAGTGGGCCCATACTACTCTTCAGGATGCAAGGGATCTTGTTGGTGATCCATCCGATACTAGGAGGACTCAATCTAATTTAGAGGAGCCTCCTATTTCACTCACTTCCACTAAACCATTACCCTCTATGCATA
>JASDQU010440101.1:3400-14365 GCA_032191745.1 Picea mariana | reverse complement strand
AATTCTTCTCTTGGAGGCTAATAACCTAATATAAAATATCTTCTTGAGTCGACAAGGCTTCTAGGGTTATTAGCCAACTCATTAGGGTTTCTCTTGCTTCCCGGAGTCTTCTATTCTCGTCAGGTTCACACGTGGAGGTAAATACCTCCCACAAATACCATAATATTAACACTCCCTCCTAGCTAGAGAGGTATTTACAGGTAATGGACTTGAGCACAAAACATACCATTTACCTGGTAGCATCAATATAGTCATCTAGACTATTTCATGACTAGATCATGAGCATCACCATCATCATCATCTACATCAAATCTTGAAACCATACTTCATCTGAGTTATTAGATATGATGTTGGATAAGTCACTCTCACCATAGAGTGATACAAGAGGAGTAAAAACTCTGAACTGTTTTCCATCTGGAAAATCTCTGTTCATCATTCATCTGAATGATCATTATCTCCAATAAATTGTTGATAGTCTTCAAGGCAATTAGAACAAGGATAGAACACACATGTGTCTATAGTAGTACATAACTACAATCCAGTGGTACACTACCACACCAAGTAACACACAAGTACTTGATCAACAACGTATGGTTGCGAACAGTGAAACATATTCACCACAATAGTTCTCATCTACTGCCATACAGTCTTCATAACAAACATCTGATAGCAACCTGCATAGAAATAATGCTATGATATAATCTGGTTTGTCTGGGCCAATCCTTCACTCACATCTGTGAGTTCTGAAGGAATATTTGCCACCACAGTAGTCTTCATCTACTGTCATATGATCTTCATAACAAATATCTAATAACAATCTGCATAGAAACAATGTTATGATATAGACTGAATTATCTGGGCCAATATTTCACTCACATCTGTGAGTTCTGAAAGAATATTTGCCTCACGAATAGTGGAACATATCCACCACAGTAGTATATCTCCACTGTCTATAACAATCGTCTGATGCCATCCTGCATAGAAAATATTATTAACAATAAACTGAATCATCTGGGCCAATATTTCACTCACGTCTGTGAGATATGAAAGAATATATGCCCTCATCAAAAATGGGCTATCTGCCCTATTCTTCTCAAACAAGGAAGAAATATTGTTTCTGATTTCTGAGCATGGACCATTCCTCACCCTGGGCCATTCTTCCTACACTTATCAAAGTGCACCCTGGACAGAATGTATAAACCCTAAGGAATGTGTGTATCTGGACCACTCCTCACCCTGGGCCATTCCTCCTACACTAATCAAAGTGCGTCCTGGAGAGAATGCATAACCCTAAGGAGTGTCTGTCCTGGACCATCCCCCACCTTGGGCCATTCCTTCTACACTAATCAAAGTGCATCCTGGAGAGAATGTATAACCCTAAGGGATGTCTGTCCCTGATTGTTGAGCCTGGACCATTCCCCAACCTGGGCCATTCTTCCTACACCAATCAAGGTGCACCCTGGAAAGAATGTGTAACCCTAAGGAATGATTGTCTGGACCATTCCCCACCCTGGGCCATTCCTCCTACACTAGACATAGTGCACCTTGGAGAGAATGTGTAACCCTAAGGAATGTCACTCCTGCATCAACCTCCAAAACAGACCATTCCTCATGTTAACTACAATGAAATTGCTGCCTGGCGAGGCGGGCCAGTCTTCTTGAGTAACCCTCAAGAAGAGAGACAGCCCTAGACCACTCCCCATGTTAACCACAATGGGAAGTCGTTGTTTATGATACATCAACAATCAGTCACTGTCTGTCAGACATCTCAATCCACTTTCCGAACAGGAAAGCATCTATCCAATCTGGACTATTTTTCAATTACAAAGATAAATAATATTTTCAGTGCTCCCTCCTAACTGACGAGTTATTTAAATCACAAAACTAAATGTTTTTCAAGAATATTTTTCCGTACCTTCTCCTAGCTTGGAGAGTCTTCCCTTTCAGCTAAGGGAGTTATTTCCATGACCCCCATCTTCTCTCGGAAATATGTAAACTTGATTCTGGATAGAGGTTTTGTTAGGATATCTGTTTTCTGCTCATCAGTGGAGATATGTATTGGAGAAAACATTTTCTCCTTTCTGGACTTCATCATGGATAATGTAATGCTTGATTTCAAATGTACTTTAGTCTTGAACAATGTGAAGGCTTCATGTAGATCTGAACAATAGAGTATATCATAGTTGGAGAACTGGAACATGTCCATGTGGCACTTCTTCTGTCATCATGAGATCTGATCTACTGAGTAGTCATCTTGATGTTATAGGAAATCTTTCACCACATTTCTGCTGTGTACTGGAGGTTCTTCACCTAAGTTATCTTCTTCTATTTTCATACAGGAGCCTCTTTCTGGTATGCCTCAAAGTCTTGAGATTTCTCCTCATACGCACTTTATTCAATTTCTCTGGAGGACATTTTTTACATTCATTTGATGTAGAACTCCAACTCATGGATGTTGCGGATGATATAATGAGTTATATAGATATAAGTCTGGTGTACTGGAACAAGCAGCCATCATAGTCTTCTCCCTCCATCTGGGAGAACCTCTGGTTCTAGATCTTGCAATTCTTTTATTCATAAGTATTCTATACACAGTTCTTCATCACAACTTTCAGTTCTTCTGCTTGATTGCTTTCATATCAGGCTGGTAATCTTGTGATTCTTAATGTAATGACTGGTTATTCTGGTTTCTCTTTCTTTCTTGGAATCTTCATGTTCTTCTTCATGTTTTTCTTTAGCTCTTGGGTCCATGGAGTTTCTTATGGATTCCATGCCCTAGAGATTCCACTTCTTCCCTTCATCATAGGCTCACGGATCTGGATGGATAACCAGGAATACTTTAAGGCTTCTGAAGAAGTCTTCTTCGGCGGCTGAACTGAACACGTACTGTCTTTTATGACTGATATCATGGATATATACATTTCATCATCTTCAATGGATCATATGATTATCTCCCTCCTAATCCTTGCTTCATGTATTGGTGTATGTAATCGACTTCCTCTGTCTAACAGGGTCCATGCTTCCATCTGCATCTTTATTTTCTTCTGCAATGTATAGTTGACTTTCTCATCTAATAGAGTCCACGCTTCTGTCTTGTTGTCTTCTATAGAATGTCATAAGTCTTTTTCCAATTTCCTCTCGATTGCTAACTTCTTTCTGTCTTTGCTTCTTCTAAGTCTCTTCATGATTGATTATGATTTCGACTTATCTTGTAATAGCTATCACATAATCCTTATCTTGTTGTTCTTTCATGGATATAGTTTTTCTTGGAACATTTTATCTTTCTAAGAGATAGATGTACAATATATGTACATAGACGATGCAAACAAGATATGTACAAGAAATAAGAAAAGTGTTGTTACCTTTTAGTAGAAGAAGTCTCTTCCATCATGCTTATCCTTCTTTGTAGGTTCCTTTTCTTTGGCAATGAATGCTTCATGTTTCTCTTTCCTTTTCTTTAGCTCGGGACACTGGTTCTTGTAGTGGACGTACTTTTGACAGTTGTAGCACTATATTTCTGAAATATCTTTTCTTTGTTTTGGATTCCTTCTTGAATCAAACTTTTTTTTGTCTCTGAAGTTCTTGAATCTTGCTGTGAAGGCTTGATCATCATACTGCTTTTGAGGTTTCTCTTTTGCATTGATCCTTGATTCTTCTTGAGCACAACAAGTCCAAAGTTATTCAAATGTTGGATACTCCTTCCTTGTGTTCATGCTTGCGACAAATGCATCCCATGTCTTGGGAAGATCATTGACTACTATGTTCACTAATTCCTTCGCTGAGATGATCTCTTCAATAGCTTGTAGTTGATCTCTTAACTGGGAGATCCTTACAAAGTATGACGTTATGCTGTCGTCATCATTCATCTTCATATCACGGAGCTCATTCGTTAGACTCATGACTTGACCAATGTTTCTGACCGAGAAGAGATTTGTTAGGGCATCATACATCTTCTTCGATGAGTCAAGATGGGAGATGTAGGGTATCAAGTGGTCTTTTATGGAATCCACTATGATATTCATGGAATTGATGTCAACATCCCTGAACTTCTCCATAGTTGCAACGTTCTGGTGTTCCTTCTCTTCTCCTTCTTCAAATTTTGGCTTCACGATCTTTCCTTTCACAATATCTAGCACTTTATTCTTAGCGAGGATGAGGTTGATCCTTGTCTCCCACGCTCTGAAGTTGGAGGCTCCATCTAACTTGTTCTCAGACTTCATAGAGTTTGTCATGGCTGCTTGACTTGGTCAAACCCTAGATTTGACCAGAAATCCAATCTTCACGTCTTAGCCTTCTGAGAGTACCAGGAGATGCGCTGGGCTAGGGCACACTGATCTGTCCAGAGATTAGGTCAATCTCATCACTTAAGGTGCCTCGACAAGAGGTTTAGGGTTTGTGCAACTGCTTCTGCTAGTAACCCTAGTTGTAGTGCTTTGGAAGCTGCTTCTGCTAGTAACCCTAGCGGTAGTTCCTCAACGAGCTCAATACCTAGCGGCTATGTTTCCTTCTAGCGTTTTGGCTGTCTGAAGGAGGTGTGGGCCCATAACTTGTTAGAATATAGAAGATGGTGTGCTCGTTTTACCATTGATGATACCTTCGTCACCCAACCATAGGCCGAAGCCTCCCTCCGAGAACCTTAACCTTGACTGAGAATTCCTCCGGAAGAAAAACCTAGGCTAGATATCCAAACAAAGGGTAGCACACCTCTCCCCAAGGATAGAGCAACACAAAAGACTGATCAGATAGTCCCAAACCCTAGCCAAGAGATAGTCCAAGCCAACACTGAAACTGCTAGCTGCAACAGCTACACCTGCAGCTCTCCTCCACACCTGCGCACCAACTGGCAACTGCAGTGCGCACCAACTGGGAATTGCAGTGCGCACCAACTAGGAACTGCGGGTCTGAGATATGACAAATGAGAATTGGCGCCTTGTATTTATACTGGTTCTGCCATATTTGCTGGGGTCGACTTCTCCTTCTAGATATGTGTTTGTTCAATATATTATTATTATTTCTGGCTGACTTCTTCTCTTGGAGGATAATAACCTAATATAAAATATATTCTTGAGCCGACAAGGCTTCTAGGGTTATTAGCCAACTCATTAGGGTTTCTCTTGCTTCCAGGAGTCTTCTATTCTCTTCAGGTTCACACGTGGAGGTAAATACCTTCCGCAGCTACCATAATATTAACAGGGTGGCCACTGAGATTTTCCTGGATTAGTCCTCCCCCCTTAGTAATCAATCACGTCCATTGCATTGATTTCCCCAATCGGATGAGGAAATTTCAGCTGAATTTGGCCCCTGGTGAGACACTTGCCTTGGTGCAAGAGCTGCTCTGCTTTGACAACCGGATAAAGATGGATCCTCAGTTGGAGAGTGCCCTTGAACTATATGTCCATGATTTGATAAATGGATTCCTGTTCCATGCGGTCAAGGTTGATCTGTGTTGGTTTCAATTGTTCTGCTATCTCCGAGGTGTCCAATAATGGTGGAAAATAAGGCCGAAGGAGGTCCACATTCAACATTGGGTGAGAGCCAAAGAAGGGGGGAAGGTTGAGCTCAAAATAATTGTCACCCACAACCTTGGTGATGGTGTAAGGTCCATAATGGAGTTGAAAAATCTTCCGATGAGGCCCTATAAGGCGTTCTTTTTGCAAGTGCAACCAAACTTTGTCTCCCACCTGAAACTAGTGTGGCACCCAGTGTTGATCATGGCACTGATTTTACTTGGCATTGAACGTCTATAAAATATCTTGAACCTGCTCACAGATGTGCTGGATTCGCTCAATGAACCAGGTGGATTTGTCAGATTTAGTTGGATCATGCGATGAGTCTACCTGGGTGGCCACAAGGGGTAGTGAAACATCCATGGGACCCATTGGTTGAAATCCCAACCCCACCTAAAAGGGGTTGTGGCCGGTTGAGCTATGTATAGCTCTTTTGTAGTTGTGCTGAACGTAGGGAAGACTCTCATCCCAGGTACAGGGGTGCTTGGAATTGTACATGCACAGGATATGCAGTATCATTCGGTTGACGACCTTGGTTTGTCCATCTGTCTTGGGGTGGAAGGCAGTGGATTTGGTGAGCTTGGTGTTGAACAATGAACAGAGGCTTGACCAAAATGCGTTGAGAAACCGACTGTTTCAATCTCAGATAATGGTTTGTGGGATCCCAAAGTGTACCCACACTCATTCAAAGAAGATCTTGTTAGTGGCCTCCGCCATGATGCTCTTCTTGTAGGCGACCATAATCACCATCTTGGAAAAGCAACCAATAACCACAAAAACATAGTCATTTCCTCGCTTGGTGGATGAAAGGTCTGAATGTATTCCATTGAGATGGATTCCCATGTCTTGGCAGGAATAGGCAAAGGAGTGTACACGTCTTCTTTCTTAGTGGTCAATTTGGCAATAGAGTAGGCAGTGCAGGACTTTATATACTTGTTGACATCTTGTCGAAGTTTTGACCAGTAGAAATGTCGCTGCAACACTGCCACTATCTTTTCCATGTTGAAGTGTCATGCCACCCAACTGTAGTCGATTTCCATAATCAACTTCACTCGCTCGCTTGATGGAACACAAAGATGGCCCAGATGGAACAACAACCCGTCCTGAAGATGGAAATTAGTGAAAACTATGTATTCGCCCAACCTCTGGTATGTGTTGGCGAAGTCAGGATCTATCTCATAGAGGTGGGGCCATCCAGAGGTCTCTTGGCTACAAGAGTCTAGCACTGTGATGAGTGTTGTGACTAGAGTTTGGTTGAGGCAATCATTGAATCAGTTGGTACTTATTATTTTATACTTGATGTTGAGGTGGAATTTCTGCAAATATGTGGACCACTTCTGATGGCAGTCATTCTGCAATTTTCCTTGTGTCTGCATTATTTGCAATGAGTTATGATTAGTGTGGATCACTGTCTCCTTCCTGAGAATGTAATGCCTCCACTGGAGGCAGGATTGCACAATGGATTACATTTCTTTTTCGTAAGTAGGGTACTTACGGATGACATCTGATATGATAGGCCATGGGGTGGCCGTGCTAAGTGAGGATTGTGCCCACAACATAGTCTGAAGCATCTTTCTCATTCTCAAAGGGTTGTTGCAGGTCAGACAATGAAAGCACTAGGGCTGAGAAAAAGAACTGATTCAGATCATCGAATTCTTTTTGTTGGGACATGCCCCACACAAATTTTTCCTTACCACCACCTCTGGTTATTTAGTTGAGGGCCCATGAAATATGTGAGAATCCCAACATGAACCTATGATAGGAATTGGCAAGGCCTAAGAAGATCCAAAGCTCAATGAGTGTGGTTAGGGCTAGCTAGTCATGGATGACTTGGATCTTGGTTGGATCAACATGCACACCATGTGCATCAACAATGTAGCCTAGGTACTAGAATCTGTCCATGCCGAAGGAGAATTTTTCCAAGTTGGCATATAGCTTGTGCTACCGCAGAGTGTGCAAAACTTGTTCAATATGATAAAAGAGTTTTTCCCAATTCTTGTTGTAGATGAGGATGTTATCCATATACACCACCACAAAAGAATTAGTGAAAGGCTGCAAGACATGGTCCATCATTGTCACGAAAGTTGTTGGGGAATTTTTCAAACCAAAGGGCATGACCAACCATTCAAAAATACTTTCTTTTGACTTGAAGGAAATTTTCCATACATCTGTCTCCTTTACTGGGACCTGATGGTAGCCAAACTTCAGATCAATCTTACTAAAGTATTTGGCCCCCTTGAGCCGATCAAGGAGATCGTCGATTCTGGGAATCGGGTACATGTTCCTGACTGTGACTTTATTTAGGGTTCGGTAATCAATGCAGAGTCGTCAAGTCCTGTATTTCTTCTGCACCAGCACGATTGGGCTTCCACAAGGTGATGAGCTGGGTCGGATGTGCCCCTTGTGGAGCAGTTCTTGGATTTGATGCTTGATCTCCTGATTTTCTAGTAGAGAGCGATGATGGACTGGCTCATTGGGTAGCGGTGCATCAGGGGGTAGATAGATGAGATGCTTGAGCTGACAGTGTAGAGGTACCATAGTCAGTGTTGAGAAGATGACTTTGTATTCTTCCATGACCTTATCCACTAGCTTCAGTTGTGTAGAGAGGTCGGTCATGGAGGCCATGGATGTGGCTGAAACATTTCACTCGCTCTCAGAGCCAAATCACGAAGAAGACAAACTTCCCGGTCTGAGAAATGACCTTCCTGCATTGTTTGAAAGAGATCAAGGAAATAACACTAGGTGGGACTACCTCGGGTATCCTGTAGAATTTCTTGTTCAAAGTAATAATAACACTGTGAGGCCTAGACTCATATACAACATGACGTTTGCATAAATAAGGTTGGGCCTRTTATCCCCATTTGCTGGATAACTAAGGAGATTATGTCTCGAGGCYCTCAGGTTGCATATATGGAGTATCGAGAGACTACATGACCAACAATATCCTTTTGCACAGTTGGAGACCCTCATCACCACCACATATGGTCACATATTTCCAGATGGCATCCACCACTTCTAYTGGCTTTCAGAAGGTAGTGGGCCTTGCTCCATGAGGTACAAGTCAGTATTATGGTAAGCATCATTTCAATATTTAAGCCATTTGAGTATGTTGTATCTTAGATTGCTCTAGATTTCATGATATATGCTTGGACATTATTCCTTTTGCCTTGCTTCACCTTGGTGGTTGACATTGTTCCCTAGTAAGTGGTTTTATTTGTTGATGGGTTTTCTACTAGGAACTCCCTTGAAGATCCATCATACTGTTCCCGACCATACTTACCACTTTCCATCACTATTCACCCCCCATTTCCTTATATCTTGGGACTTTAGGGTATATTGACCCAAGAAGCGGTTGTCCCTCAATATTCTATTGGTAGAAGGGGATGAAGGCCCAGAGGGATTGAAAGCAATGAAACACCTATCTTTGAGTAAAGGGGGACCCCCAATAAAACATGATTAAAAATTCTTAAAAGTTTAGTTGAAGGATAGGAGGTCTCATCATGAGCCGACCTATCATGTCCATGAATATCTAGTGGTATAACATTACCATCATCTGGTCACCGAGCCAGGGTAATGGCTCTCAGTTGCATGGTTGAGAGAAAGGGGGTCTCATCACGAGTCAACCTTCTCATTTCCACTAGGTGTTTGTGGGTGACACTGCCATTATCTGGACACCACGCCAGGGAAGTGGCCTTCAACCTTTCCTTAAAATTATGAAAGAATGGAAAATAATGGGCTTGGAAAAAGTGCATTGCGGATGAAGGTACCACACACCCTCTACAAAGGCACTCATGAATGAGACACTATGACCTCTTGTATGTCATGAGCCCTATGACCATTGAGCCTTGACCCCAACCACCTCACCCACTTTACATGGATTAGAGAGGGATATCTTGGAAACTCTCCTTGACCTAGGGAAAGATCTGTAGATTTTGACCTTGTACAATATTTACTACAAACAAATTTTCAGTAAAATAACAGAAAAGATACAATGGAAAATACAAACATTAAGCATATATTTTTCCCTTGGAAACCCAAACTGGGAAAACCAACATAATCTATATTCATTCATAGTGATACATTGTTTACAATACAATATACATATAGGAGCGAATGACATCCAAAACCCTAACCTAATGACCTGGATTAGTCAACAACCCTAATTCCTTAACCGGAAATAGAAAACCATCGACAAAAAACCATGGGTCGAAAAACGGCCCAACAATGGACATGAAAATTGAGGCAAGACGAAAAATGAGGCAAAAATGTGACATGTTTCTCGAGGCAATTTTTTTTTCTCAGGGGTGTTGCCCCTGAACCCCCGCGTGACAGTTTGTCGCCCCCCTCAAACCCCCCATGCACACCCAACGCAACATAGACACTACTACTCATGCAAAGAATGTAACACATACCCAACATTCTTCCACTTGTTGTTTTCATTGTATACATGGGGTTACAGGGTTACATAGTCAACAATCCAGGGCAGCAATGCCCATGGATCCTCTACACCAAGAGAACTTCTTAGTGCTCATAGATTTTGTTAATGAATCTGCAACATTCTTCAAAGTGTCTACATTTATCAACAACACTTTATTTTCTTCAACCATGTCTCTCACAAAGTGATATTGAATATCAATATGCTTTGTCTTTGAATGATAAGTTAGGTTCTTCGCTAGAAAAATTGCACTCTGATTTTCATAATCTATCCTTACAACTTGTTGTACCAACCCAATACCTTAAGACAATCTTTGTAACCATACTGCTTCCTTACTTGCATGAGTGGCTGCCATGCATTCAACTTATGTAGTTGAAAGTGCCACTACAACCTGTCTTCTGTTCATCCAACTTATTGCTCCTCTAAACATGTTAAACACTTACCCACTTGTATATCTCATGCGATCCAGATCTCCAGCCCAGTTTGCATCCACAAAGCGATGTATATCCAACACTCTGTCCAATCTTGGTCTTACTTGGTAGCACAATCCATAGCTAGCAGTGCCACGGAAATACCTGAAAACCCTTTTTACTGTTGTCCAATGCTCCTTCCCTGGTTTTGACATATACTTGCTCAAAAATCTCATTACATGTGCAATGTCTGGTCTAGTACAGACCATTGCATACATCAAACTGTGAACTAAACTCGCATATGGAACGCGAGACATGTCCTCCTCCTCTTCCTGTGTCTTGGGACACTGATCCACAAATAACTTTACACCAACAAGAATAGGAACCTTGACTGATTTACATTCCTGCATATTAAACCTCTGCAATATTGTCTTGACATATTTTCTTTGATTTAACTAGAGTTTCCTTTTTTTCCGATCTCTTTTAATTTCCATTCCCAAAATTAAATTTGAAGCATCAAGATCCTTCATGTCAAATTTAGAGGACAACTGAGTTTTCACATCTTGGATAATCTCCTTGTTGTTTCCTATCAACAAAATGTCATCCACATACA
>JASDQU010440100.1:13703-27455 GCA_032191745.1 Picea mariana | reverse complement strand
ATATACAAAGCGTGATTGAATTTTATAAATTTCTCAAATGTCTGTCTAACACATAATTGGCCAATGCATCTATTAATATATTTAGACATGTAGGAATGTGTTGATATTCAATGTAATCAAAGTGACGTTCCAAGAGGCAAATTTGTAAATTTACCCTTAATAGTGTAGGACTTCGAATGGAGTAAAAATTACTCAATTGTAAGACCAATAAATGCAAGTTGAGTCGTACAACAAGACGGCGAATTTCAAGTGACACAATGTTGGTCAGTAATTCGATGGCTGCACTATATTCCACAATATTGTTGGTTGCACAACCAAGGCAAACACCATGTAGACTAATCAATTCATCTGTAGGTGCATAGATTTCCCAAGCAACAAATGCTAAGTTATGAGTATTGGGACTAGTGCCATCAACGAAGCCAATGTAGGGTAGTGAAAACACCGACATCTGGAAACCAAGCACAATGCAAGGTAAGCAACTCAAGTTTGAAACCAAACAACGAAAAAGCACGCAAGAGTATGATACACTAAAAGTACAAGCACTCATGCAAAAATGACTTAAGCATAGTACTTCTTTAAGTAAAGCCCATTTTTGGGCTCACTCAAAGGGATTCCATCATAATCGAATAGCTCATAAGCTCCCTTCTCCAACACATATTTGACAATGTAAGGACATTGCCACATGGCCTCGAATTTACCGGCCCCTAGTAAATCATGATCATGTTCATAAAGGAGAACTAGATCACCTTCAGAAAAAACACATGGCTTGACATGCTTGTCGTATTTGGATTTAACATGTTTCTTCTAAGTTTCAATAACTAGGGTGGCATCATGACAGGTTTCGTCTAATTGCATTAAATACAAAAGTTGCTCTTCTTCAACAGAGGTATTGGGGAGAAGTTCAATGACCAGTTTCAAAGACGATATTTCACATTCAATCGGCAGGATAAGCGCGATACCATAAACTAGTTGGAAAGGTGTAAATCCCATGGAAGACTTAACAAATGTATGATAGGCCCATAATGCCAAGAAAAACATTTTGTGCCAGGTTGTATTATGAATTCCTTTCATTCGTCAAAGAATAGTAATGAGAACTTTGTTGATTTCCTCAACCTGTCCATTGGCCCGTGGATAATAGGGGGTTGATTTTTCATGGCAAAGACCCAACTTTTCAATAAGTTTAGACATCATAAAATTATGAAAATGACTACCATGATCAGTAATGATAGCTTGAGGGATACCAAACTAATTAATGATATGATTGAATATGAAAAATGCTACAGTTCTCCTGGTGTTATCAAATGTAGGAATTGCCTCGACCCATTTAGTGAAGTAATTCACCGCTAAAATAATGTATCCATGCCCCCTGTCCGAGTGAGGGTTACATGTCATGATGTCAATGCCCCATTTGGAAAATGGACCAATGTAAACTACAAGATGTAAAGGAGTAGGATGAGATCTTATCTTGTTATTATAAGTTTGTCAAGCATGGAATTTCTAAACAACAGTAATGCAATCCTTAAATTAAGAAGGCTAGAAATAACCGGCTCGTAAGATCTTTTGGGCAGTTTCATACCCAGACATATGAATTTCACATGCTCCAGAGTGACAGTCATTCAAAGATTTCTCATCTTCGTCGTAAGTGAGACATCGTCGAAAAATGGAATCAACACCGCGACGGTGAAGAGTATCACCTAGAACGATGTATTGGTAGGCTTGATACCATATATGACAACAATCTGTACTAGAGATATCGGGCCGAAAAGTTTGATTCTAGAGATAGATAATGATATTTCCATACCATATGTCATCAGAACTGATCAAAAAAAGGGATTCATTGGGTAAGGAATCCTCTGCCACATTTTCTATCTTAGGGGAGGGAAGGTCACACATCAGTTCTGCGAAAACCAAATATTTCTTAGAATTAGCACGCTCAAAATCTAAGTCAAACTCCTGGAGAATAACTATCCATTTGGAGTACTTTCCCCCTAGCAATTTCTGCGTAAGGATATGTTGCATAGGGTTGCAATTGGAAATAACAGTGCTCCTACGTAATAGGATATAATGACGAAAACGTTGGACAACTTGAACAACTTCCAAGGATAGCTTCTCCACAAGCAAGTATTTGGTCTCGATAGTTGTAAGACTTTGAATCAAATAGTATATTACATGTTCATCATTTGAATCATCCTCTTGGACTAAAACCATGGCAATGGTAGAGTCTAAAGTAGCTACGTAGAGGAAATAATCCCGGCTATAGTCAGGGGGAAACAGTAATGGTGTACAGGTTAAGGAAAGTTTCAAAGCTTCGAAGGCTTTGTTTGCAGTGCCGTCCCATACAAACTCGTAACCTTTCTTGAGTAACCAAGTGAATCCTTTCATCAGTTCAATGTAATTGGGGATGAAGCGATGTAAAAAAATTTCCTTCCCTTGCAAACTTTGGAGGTGACATAAAGTGGAAGGAGGAGGTATATTAAGGATAGCCTCAACCTTCAAAGGGTCTACTCGAATCCTGTGTATCGACACAATAAAACCAAGAAGTTGGCTAGACTCCACACAAAAAATGCATTTGTATGGGTTTAAGCGGATATGATAATAACGACAACATATGAAAATGGCCCTCAAATGTGTCGGGTGATCTTGGCGATGCATGGAATGTGTCGGTATATCATCAAGATAAGGTTGCACAATGTGATTAATATCATGGAAAGCATAAGACATAGCACACTGAAAAGTCACGCCAGCATTATTGAGATCGAAGGGTAATTTCTGGTAGGCAAAGGTACCCCAAGGGAAAATAAAAGTGGTCTTGTGTTGGTCTGCGGGTAAAATGTTAATTTGATTATAGCTGAAGAAACCATCCATTAAAGAGAATATTTTGCTACCAGCACAGTATTCGACAATATAGTCAATGAAAGGGGTCGGGTAATTGTCCTTAGGACAAGCCTTATTTATGACCCTATAATATACAGAGACGCAGATGGTACCTTGTTTTTTATTTACCGGAACTAGATTGGATACCCAATTAGTCAAAGCCATGGGATAGATAAATCCAAATTTAAGAAGTTTTTCAACTTCAAGCTTGATAGCAACAACTTTACATGGGTGTACTGGGTGAAGTCTCTTCTAAATGAGTTTAGCATCCAGGTATGTGTTAATCTCATGTACATTGATATCAGGATAAATTCCTGATATCTCTTTGTAACTCCAAGAGAAAACGTCACAGAATTCTTGGAAAAGGGTTCTGTATTCATGGACCTCGTCGGTAGAATAGGAGGCTCCAATATGAATATTCTCCACAAATATAGGTTTAATAGATATGTCAAGAGGGACGGTAGGTGAAATGTTGCTCAATCTCCCTTCATACAAAACATCATGTGATGACTCAAGAGCTGAGGAAATAACCACAACGGTCGATGAAGTCAAAATCCGTTGGTAACTCTCTATGGTGTCACGTTCTAGAAAGAGAATGGATCAATGATGCCCATCGTCCTAGGAAGTTTCTTCCATGTAGTAAATATCACGTGAAATAGATTAGGAGATGAATCACAGAGAGAAGGAGAGGAGGGGGTTGTCGATTGAATAGCTTGGTAAGTGGATTCGACTGGACTTAAAGGAATTTTGTTGCCATAACGAGGGTAATCATCAAGGCTAGGTACTACCCATGGGTCATATGATGCAGGGGTTTCAAGAATAGTGGTGGAGATCATTTTAATAGAGGCAACAAAAGGAGGAAGAATATCGGGTGGTGGGATTGGAAAAGTACCCATCAGAGTTGAATCTTTCAAAATACCCACTCCAACATTCTCATAACCAGGGGGTGTCTTCGATATAAAGGGAACATTGCTAGTATGAGAATCAGAATTAAAGAAGTCCAGCTGGTCAACAGTAACTACCTTTCCTTGTTGTGGGAAACATACCACACAGAAAATAGTAGACACAACTGCACGCATGGAATCAATCCAGCTACGTCCAAGTAAAAGGTTATAATTAAGAGGTGTATCGAAGACCTCAACCTCGACATTGACTGATTTACCCTCCAACGTAATAAACAATGAGGGAAGAACACCATAGGGTTTAAATACCTTACCATTGAAAGCCTTAAGTGTATTGTGTGATTCAGTGAGGGTAGGAGAGCCAATGGCTTTCCAACAAGTAACATACATAACGCAAGTTGAGGCTCCCTCGTTAATCACAGTTCTACATATATTCTTGTTTTCAACAACAACTTGGATCTGGAATGCTAATTGAGGAGGAATCCTTGGAATGTGATCTTCCAAGTCAAATATTATTAAATCAGTATTTGTGGGATCAATTCCACCGATGGCCTTTAACAGTGCCTTCTGTTGAGAAGGACAACTTTGAAGGACTTTGAGAGCTAACATGGTAGAGGGTGCTTGCGCAAGGTCTTCTACAATACTATAGTTTTGTACAGCACGTGCATGAGGATTGAACGCAGAATTTCAAACAATGCCCTTGGGAGGAGGGTGAAGGACTGTATCGAGACCCGATATTTCGAGATATTATTGTGCAAAATATTTGTTGACACATAGATGACATCCAAATCCATAACAAATCATCATAGAACTCAAGAGGTATACATTGGAAATACTTGAGCCATCATCTTGACTTCCACACAAAATGCATCTTTGTTTGAATGTAATATATTTATGAATGCTAAAATAATTGGCTTTGTTTAGCACATGTAAAATCACCATAATCAGATATTTTATGCATATTTTTCCAATTTTTGTGCAAATGTAATTGCATACCATAACTTGTAAGTCTATCATCATCCTCATTGAAAATATTCAGATCGAGACCATGCAAATACTCAGATATGCAAGTTGTCCTTCACCTTCTTCTGCTTTCGTCATAATTTGGTGTCTGTTGAGGATCTTAATCTTGCCTATCCAACATACATAACTTGACCAATGATAGTCACTATTGGCCATTAGAAAATACTTATCATAATTTAAAAATATTCTTGAATGGCGAAAAATACAAAGACATCATCAAGTAAATCTAGGGATAGATTAGATTGACAAACTTTCGAATGTGTAGCATAAGCTCAGTGAGAGCATGCAAGACTTTTCACAAGCAATGTGAATCTATGGGGAGCCTGGAAATGCTTTGTTGGTTAAGTAATGTTGACCAAAATTGTGGTCAAAATATGCCAATCAATAGGTGTGTGTCACTTACAATGGTATGCATGCCTAAGTAACTCTGGTTTCATAGACAAATGTACTGAAGTGTATGGGGATTAAGAATCAAAATGATTGATAGTAGATATCAAAAGGACCTGAAAGCTGGATGAAATGTCCTGGATTTGTATTGAAGGGAAAACCCAAGGTAACATAGAGCATCAATGACGTGTATGCAAGAGCTATCTCAAGATGGAAGGGATGGAGAAAGGGAAATAAAAGGAGGCTTGAGAAGGGTTGACTGACTCTTTCAAGCAATGATGTCTCACTTAGTAAGCATATAGTAAACAAAGAGAGGAATTAAACACACAAACAAGGAAACATGGTTCGTTTGTAATCCCGCTATCCACCAAAATTGGTCAATGAGTTAAACATAATATACATGTACCTTTCTAAATATTTAATCATTGCTCCATCAAGTCCGAATTCAAATAAAAAAGCGATAAATGACAAAAAAGAAAAGCATATAATTGAAAAAAAAGAACGAGAAAAGAAACTAAAATAAAGTGAAGCAAAAAAAAAACCTAATCTACCTCCTTTGTTAACTTTGTTTTATTTTTGTATTTTATGTATTTTGTTTTATTTATGTATAGGGGAAGAGGGATGCAAAAACCTAGGACTTGAGGGGGATGACACTTGGCATAGAGGAACACATCATTTTTTTTACATGTAAGATTCATGACTCAGAAAGCATTGCACAAGGAAACATCACCGACTTTCCAACCAACAGATGGATATGGTGAAAGAAAAGGACCTATCAAGACCCAAAAGAATTGATTACCATCCTGTAAGACTTTCCAACCAACAAGATTAACATAAAATCCCTTGCCATATTTTGGATGCTAGATTGAAGAAGTTCTAAGTTCAGATTTTGGTTTATAGAAGAAACAAAAAGGAAAAGGATGCAACCTCTTCTTCTCAGTAATATCAAGAGTTATCCTCCAACCATCATAAAGTATCTCCATGGGATATTCGTCATGAAAAGGGAAAGAGTCATCATCAATGATTTCCATTAGCTAATTCATATCATAAGTATGATTATAATTAGAAAGGTAAGAGTAGAAGGATAAACTTATAAGTGAAACCACTTGTGAGTAAAAATTAAAGCATGTATCAACCCAAAGTTTTACAACATTGTCATGCTGTATGCATGAATTCTGTGTCATCACCATTTGAAAAGTTTCTTGACAATCAACGCTATTTCTCAAATTCTATTGACACCTCGATTCTCAAGAAAAACATTCACCTCACACTTACCTTAAAATTTGTAAATGCAAGACACTTCCATATTTGCAGCACTTAGCAACTGGCACTTTCATCTGCACACAAAACCTCCCACATCATCGATTTGATGCTTTCCCCTTGGCACCTATAAATCTTGGTAAATGGCACTTGTTTGCGTTTTTTTTTTTTTTTTTTTTTTTCTTAACATCACAAAACCCACATGCATTTGGAATTTAAAAAGGTTGGTGTTTATATGTACCAATCCCTTCATAACTAATTTGATGAGTAAAGTGAGGTAAGGCCTCATGGGCTTGGCATTAGCGTTGGGATTTGTGTGGTTTGACATGTATTATAATTTGGTTTGTGGACTTTGTTATATGCACTAGATTTGGTCGATAAGATTAACTTAGATCACTTAAGCACACACCACATTTTTCTATAAATTTACAAATAAAAAATGTATTTTTTTTTATTTGAAAATATAAAGAGACACAAAAACTAGGGTTTTTAGGAAACAATAAAAGTTTATTGTTAACTTTTGGAATGCAGTTCAGAAGGCAGATTCAATATAATATTAGGAAAAAAGAGATCAATGGGAGCTTGTCAAGGCTCTATGGAAGATTTGAAGGTTTTGACAATGGGCAAAAGACCAAATGAATAAGACAATTCAAGTACAAATTGATTAAAGAGCTTAAAAAATTACCAGTACATTTTGAGAGCTAGCAGGTCCTCAAGCCACTCATCTAACAGATCTGAGTAAGTCGGTGACACAAACTTGTGCCACGGTTAATTACTCATCTTCTTCTCAACTCTAAAGTTGACGGCGAGACCCATGGTAGATCAACTGTTCAGACTATGTATTCATCTGGATTCTATTGACGATCTAGATCACTCATCCTTTTGTCATCATCAATGTTTCTTAACAATGTCTAACAATTCCCCTGTGAACCCCGACAACATTACACTTGGATCAACAGTCCAAATTCACTGGCTCGCAAAACCAACATCCCGAAATAAAACAACGACCCGAAGGACCTCCTCATATAAAGGGACCCACCTTGCCTCATCGAACAATTATGTGGTGACACCAATCACCACTTGAACAGGATGGCTTCCATGCTGGAACCCACATGTCATCATGACATTATTTTTCTTCCTCTTCTCTTGGAAGACTCTCCCAACAATCAATGACAGATATCTCTCTCACCCAACAACAAATCAAGGGCTCTCATCATGTTGTCGATGCCTTTATTGCCATCGACATTCTTGACCAACACACAACCTTGAAAAACCTTAAAACTCTGATGAATGGTCAAGATCTAACCATGTCCAGATATAACCATCTAGTTCATGGTCTATGCTACAAAGGCTTTTGGGTCCTCTGAGGACCAGTCCAGTCTCATCACCTGTAAAGAACCGCTAGTTTCCAAACTTTCTTGATACATGGCCATGCCACTACCTAGCACTTGGGGAGACATATGGCATACATAACTCAACATGGGGTTCTATCTCAAGAACCCCGAGTCACCTTGACACATGGCACAATCTCCACTGGACACGTGGCACCATCGCCACCTGACACATCTCATCTATTTTTCTATGGATTCTCTATTATCGGTGGAAAGTCATCATGACACATGGCATAATCCTTGCTTTATATGTGGCACCATCCACGACATCCTCTTAATCCCTTAACTAAATATCAATGACCCAGATTGTCCACTGAGCCCCTATGATTTTGGCAGATTGACAATCTAGATCTCTTCTCGGAGCTCCTCCAATCCTAGTGGATCAACAATCATGATTTCATCTCGAATCTCCCTTAATCTCAACAGATCAATGATCCAGATCTCCTCTCAGGGATCCTCTGTTGGAGTGTATCTTCGTAACTCACTCTAAATAGCACCATGTGGTGAATGGTCAGGATATATTCACAAGAGATCTAATGGCAAGGATTAATATAGCTATCCTCAGGTACGAAATTGTTGAGGTTCATACTTGGCATGTCCTATGAATTTCAAATTAACACATATCTACTTTTGTACACATTGGTTTCTACCTACCTTGACTCATGGCCCTGCCACCTGGTGTGACACATGGCACTCATAAACCAGTACAAGTTCCTGCCTAAAACTTTGATTCTTCTTGACACATGGAACAATGCCCACGTGACACATGGACCAATGCCCATGTGACACATGGATCAATATCCATATTCCATGTGGACCTATTTCCATTGACCCATTTTCATTGAGTGTACAATCCTCCTCAGTTCGCAAGCTTATAGTTCAAACCAATGGTTAGGGTATGATATGTCTTTCATCGATCTAGGGTCTTGATCATCCCTCGCATTCCCTCCTTCGGAATGCATCTCCTTCGGGTCTGCAACTGACTTTGAACGATGTCCTCTGAAGAAAATCTAGGATCATTTTATATCGCCAGATCGACGACCAAGATCTGGTCTAGCCCAAGTCTTGCCAAATCAACGACTTGATATTTTCGCAACACCAAATCAATGGCTATGATATGTCTGAGGTGAAACAAGGATTTATCACTCACCAAGTATATTTTTGGGCCTTTAACACAAATCGACGACTCAAATAAAATCTTCTCTTGCTACGATCAAGGGTCCAAATCTCACCTCAGAGTCTCCCCATCGGAGCTCGCATCCACATTTTACCCTGAATAGCACCCTACAATGGACGACTGGGATATATTATGTTTCTAGATAGACTGTTGATATTTAATCCTCCCCCTACACTGATAAAGGGTCCAGATATAACTATGTTTCCAAATCGATGGTCACGATCCTTCAAGGAAAAACAAGGGTCTTTCTCCGGCTTAACAATTCGATTCATAACTTAATTAATTTTCAGGAGGGATTCTTTGAGTCCTTTGAAGACTTAACAAGTTTCAATAATCCTCACCTTGGTCCAAGAAACTCCTTTTCCTACCATGGTTTCCTATGCTTCATCTTATTCTGCAAGGTTCCTTTGTTGTAGGGGTCCAAACACTGCAACACATAGGTGTGTGTGTGTGTGTGTGTGTGTGTGTGTGTGTTTGTGTGTGTGTGTGTGTGTGTGTGTATGGCCATAACAGTGCTTACAATAATATAGCATTTCAACCCTCCAACATGTATAACCATTCGTGAGTGCAACCAAAGGATACAACCAACAATACATTTTCCCTTTTTATTTCAAGTTCAAGGACTCGTCAAGGGATAAACATTCACACTATTAACTAGACATACAAATCCACAGTGCACTTACAGACATCCAACCATACAATTAATTCTACTACATAGAGTATATGAGGTACTTATATGTTCACGTAGTCACTTCGGATGCAGGACACCCATATTCCAAGCCATGATACCACCAGGGAAGTTTCTACGCTCACCTCTCCTAGCTCGAGCCTCTTTGAGGTTTATCAGATGTCTTCCCATCATTAATCTCGCAGCCTTTCAGCTCAGGATGGGTTCTTAGGTTCTGATACCAATCTTGTGACCATATTCTTTCTCTCTCAGAATCCCTAACCTCTTCTTGAGTTCTCCTTCTATGTTTATTCTAAGTTTTCCCCTCATGTCCCTTTGTGCCTTCTTATCTTTCACACCCAACACATGAAGGTTCTCGATCTATCATCTTCCTTCTGTCAGAAAGAATGTGTGGGTCAATATGGACTGCATAATTGGTTCTTTGTTGTACCTTTGGCTGGCATCCTCTATTTTCCTAGCTATATTTTCCATATTTGCGTTCATTAAGGGTGGTTGGTTGTTCAACCACCAATCCTCAACCATTAACTAATTTTCCTTGAAATCGGGGCTAAGGGAAATAATCTATTATTTTCAATTCAATTATTTCAACAAAATGACATTTATTCATCTTATCATAATCAACCCTTCTCCTAGTTTCTCATTCTTTCCCTTGGCAATATCATGGCTAGTACTTTAAGGATTCACCCCCACAGTCAACTATTGGGAGTTACAATTAGAAAATAACATATTTATAATATTTTCATGCCATTGCATAGCAATCATAATTATCACTGATTGCATATTGGGGGGAAAAAATGGTCTTACATATTCGAAGAAAAGGTATACAAAATGAACTCCTTACTAAAATCGGGACTCAACAAAGTAGGGGCATGATATATCTCTTCCTTGATCTTCATGAAAGATTATTTTTACTTGGAACCCTGTTTGAAATATGCATTTTTCTTTATCATATCTTAAAGAGGCTTACGAGTTTCAACAAAAAATGGCACAAACCTTCTCACAAAATTAATTTTTCAAGGAATGATTGCATGGAATTTTTTTTATGAGGGAAAGGAATTTTTTAGATGGCTTTAGTTCTTTCAGGTTCTATCATCATACCATATTTGGATACATTAAATCTCATTAATTTTCCTCCATTTACTGCAAAAACCGATTTCTTTGGATTTAGTGAAATGCCATATCTTCTGCATCTATTGAATACTTTCCTCAAGTGGGCTATATGATCTATTTTGTCTTTTGAGAATACAGTTACATCATCAAGGTATACCACCACACAATCACCAATTACTCCCAGGCATGCAATGTCCATGGCTCTCTTGAAAGTTGCCTCTTCATTTATTAATCCAAATGTCATCTTCTTGTAAGCATACGTTCCCCATTTAGTTCAAAAGGAAATTTTCAGTTGATCATCATCGGAAAATAAAACTTGATTATAACCATAAAAAACATCTAATAATGAGAACATTTTAAAACCAGAGACACATTGTAATATTTTCTCCATAGGTGGCAGAAGATAGTTGTCCTTTTTTGAAGCCTTGTTCAAATTTATAAAATCAACACATAGTGTTATATCCCCATTCGTATTCCTCAAAAGAACAAGATTAGCAATACACTGGGTGTGTCTGACTAGGAAAATTATCCTTGCTACCATCATCTTATCCAATTCAACCTTTACTTGAGGTTCTAAGCTTGGATGCACTTTCTCAACTTTTGTTGAAAAGGCTTTGTCTAGGGCTGCATGGGGATGATATGCTGGATGATATTAGTATCATAGGTTTTGATTTCATCATAGGTCCAAGAAAATATATCTTTGTGTTCTTTGAAACACTTGATGAATGATTGTTTTTCAGCTAGGGAGAAAAAATTTTCAAAGTTGATGTTCTAAGGTACATTGCTTGTTCCAAGATTTATCACTTCAAACTGCATTGTTAAACTGTTTGTTTTGCATTTTGTTACTTTCTTGAATTTTTTTTTTAGATCATAGATATTTTAAAGCCTCGCCATATTTTTGGGGATGTTTTTCATTGAAGCAACATTACTCCCCGTTGCTTGACTTGCTGAATCAAGATCATCAGAATTTATATTTTGATAATGTTGGCCTTCATCTATGACAGAGTCTTTGAATTTACCCTCAAGGTGTAGGAAACTTATAATTTTCTGGTCATCATCAAATACTCTCCAGTTGGTTACGTTGTCAAGAAATAAGGGCCTATATAATAATTCCACATAAAAATTATTAAGCATTATCCTTTCTGATGGAATTAATCTAGATGCAACATTATCTAACATATTTTCATCATAGTTTAATGAACGAGGAACATGACTGATATTAAAAGAATCAACGTTCTTTATAAATTCCCATGCCTCCTATTGGTAGTGTCTAAGGTGACTCAAAAGGAAATGAATGGTGTTTCTTACATGTTTGATTACAATCTCGGAATCATCAAATACCTTTATCTTCCTTTCTTTCATTTCCATTGCTCTCTTCAATCCTTGTAAAAGAGATTCATATTCAACAATATTGTTTGTGCATTGGAACTCAATTTTGCATGGAATTAATGTCTTCTTGCCATCAAGGTCTTTGAGTATGCATCATGTTGATTAATTGGGTTGGTTTTCAATGATGTCAACCCTTGAAGAAAGTTCGGTAGTGAATTATGGTAACACAAAGGTTTGGGTAATGGACCCAAGTTTGTTTGATGGATAATGGACCCTAGGTTTCAGGTGGTTCTACCACACTTTTTATTGTTTCCATTTGTTTGGGTAATGGACCAAAGTAGTACTTCATTATAGTAAAGTGACATATGAGTCAAAATTATGGACAGTTGTGTAGCAGAGTCTTGAACAGTATGGACATATATGGATGTGAAATCATTTTTTATGAATGAGGGACTTGAAGAAGAAGTCTACATTGAACAATTGGTTCCTAGAGCATGGTACTCTAGACTGGATAAATATCTACAGTAGGTAGGGTTCAGAAAAGGAAGTGCAGACAACAACCTCTACATCAAGGTAACTCAAGATGGTATTTTATTAATTGAAGTTTATATTGATGATATTATTTTTGGAAGTATTAATGACAGGTTAAGCCAGATATTTGCAAAGGATATGTAGAATGAATTTGAAATCTCATTACTTGGATAATTATCCTTCTTTCTAGGTATTCATATACATCAAAGAAACCAAGGAATTTTTATTTCTCAAACTAAGTGTATCAAAGAAATGATAAAGAGGTTCGGAATGGAAGGTTGAAAACTAGTTACCACTCCTACGAAAATCAGTTGCAAATTGAGCAAAGATGATGATTCAAATTATACAGACTAGAGGAAATACAGGTCAATGATTGGCAGCTTACTATATTTGACAACATACAGACCAGATGTAATGCAAGCAGTTGGATAGGTGGCATGATTTCAAGCAGCACCAAAGGAATCACATGTATTAGCAATGAAGAGGATTTTCAAATATCTCAAAGGAACAAAAGAGTTTGGATTATGGTATCCAAAAGGAAAGGATATATCACTTATTGCCTACACATATGCAGATTAGGCAGGTGTCATTGATGATCAATGAAGCACTAGTGGAGCAACGTTCTACTTGGATATACAAGTTGATTATGATGATCCCATTCCAATCTATTGTGATAATACATGTGCCATCAGTATCTCAAATAACCTGGTGATGCACTCCAAGACGAAGCACATTCCAATAAAGTATCACTTTATATGAGAAAAGGTTGCAGAGAAGAACATCAGAGTTGAATATGTGGGAACAAAATAACACGTGGTAGACATCTTTACAAAACCGCTTCCAAAGGAAGCCTTTGAGTATCTTTGCCAGAGATGCGGAGTAATTTCTACTCCAAAATGAATTCTTTTGAATGATTATATTATATGTCTTAGATTTACACAAGGAAGCACCATAAAGAGGACATTTCAGGTAGGGATATCAGTTTTAGGAAGAGTTCAGACAAGGGGAGTATCCCCAAGGACAATTCAGTTAGGGGGAGCAGCCCCGAATGGAAAGATACCTTTTCCATTGATGACAAAG
>JASDQU010440099.1:176353-200458 GCA_032191745.1 Picea mariana | reverse complement strand
ACTCCCAGACTACAAGAAGAGATTAGCCGAAGTGGCTAAGGACAGTTCAAAGTTTGCAGGAATTCAAGGGAGCATCACTGGCAAGGCATTCCTAGATGCCCTCCAGTGGGACATCAGTATCCAACACGAGATTCGATACATCTTCCTCACAAATCCGACATTCGCCAAGTACACAAAAATGGACGAAGTGAATCGAAGACTACTCAAAGTCAATGTGCCCAGTCATATTAGATGGGAGGAGCTCTATGATCTGATCGATTAGCAGATGAGTTGTCCCGGTCCAGTCAGTTTTCCAGTCAGATGAAGTCGTGCAGAAGCTTCATCAACGGCCCACCGAGAAATTAGCATGCAATTACACCACATCATCAAGAAGTTTCTAGATTTAGGAATTTTGTTAAGTTAGTTAGGCTAAAAATAGATTTAGCATGTCCTAGTCATTAATGACAGGATCTTTGTAATTTGAGTTATAAATACTTCACCTTTTGAAGTATTGAGGGTTGTTGATCTTCACACCCTGACGCTATCAGACTATAATTGTTTTGAAGAGATCTTCCATTAATAAAAACGAGGCACTTTTATAGGATTCTTGCGTGTACTCACTGGTGACGTTTTTCTCTCTAAGTTGAATGTTATTCTCGCTTTGTTATCTTAATGTTTTCTACATCTAATCTTTAAGAGTAACGAATGTTGCAGGATTTATCTTGTATACCCTGTTTCTGACTCGAATGATTTTAGTGTTTATCTTCTGGTGTTTTCAATAAAGAAATTCTTAACTACTTCTTTGTTGAAATTATCTTTCTCATCTTTTCTTCTGTTCATCATTTAAGCTACTAAAAGATCCAGTGATTATATTATCTCGCCCTATGAAAGTTTTTCCCTTTACATTTCTGGTTTGTATTTCATATTTTATTAAAACATAGACCCCATAGCCCAATGGATGTGTAGACTGTCTCAACCAATTCGAAAAAAAACTTTCACAACGAAAAACTGACCTATTTCTTTACCTAGCCTAATATTTGAAATTTAAAACATAGCTAAATCTAATAGAGAGATCCCTCTCTGAAGTTGGAAGGGCTAGATCCAAGCTTCAAAAGTGGTTGGATAAAGTTACCTTAGTAGATTTCTTCTGCTGTCAACCTCTAGGAAATTTACCAAGTGATAACATAGTGGCGACCGTACTGGGGAAAGAACATAAAAATTTATAATTTCACATTTTCTTTTCCCTAAAAAGAAGGTATGTTCTTGAAAGATTGTGAATTTGAGAAGAAATCAATGTTTAGAGGTTGATTTACATTTGTACATATTATTTTCGGACTCATAAAACTAAAAAATATATATATAAAAAAATAAAAAAAAATAAAAAAGAAATTTGGCTCCCAAGAAATTTTATACTCAATCTCATCCAGACCCAGAACCTGCGATAGTGACAGATAACCTAGAACAGTTGTTCAGGAAAAAGACCATAGAGAAAGGAGCAGTAAATCGTACTCCCTTTCATAAGTCCCTCTACTTTTCAGGAGACCTTGTTACCTTTCAAAACCCTGACTCTGACACCTTTTCCCAACAGAACTTGGTTAGAACCTGGTCTAATAGTTTTGTGACTAGAATCACTTTCGACCCAACCGTTTTACAGCCCCAAACCCCTGAAGCTATGTCTCCCACTGTGAAACCGCAAATCACTCCCTCCTCATCCTCTTCATCAGTTACTACCTCACCGATAATCCAACCTGTTATCCCACCTCCTCCTCACATCATGGAAGCTCGATATGCTCCCTTGGTGTTGACTCCACCTCTTCATGCCATGCCCCAGGACTACCAAATGAGACTTCCATAGTTCGATGCGACGGGACCTTTGAGCACACAACATCACATAGATAAAATGAATGATTATTATGATCTACATGAAGTAGACGAAGATGACGTTCAAATGAGATTGTTTGCCCAAAGTTTGACAGGTGATGCTAAAAAATGGTACAAAGGGTTGCGCGTTGACTCAGTCCTTGAACTTACCGCATTCCAAAGAAGTTTTCTAGATAGATGGGAGGTAAAGAAAAACCCTCTGCAAATTTTGTCAGAATACAAAAATATCAGAAGAAATCAAGGTGAGACAGTGCAAGATTACTGCACTCGTTTCAATAACCTGTACAATGCAATCCCAGCTGAAATCAAACCTCCACAGGGTTTGGCATTGATCAAATTCCCTGATGGTTTTGACACTGACATGTCATACCAACTAAGGGAAAGAAATTCTACCACACTGGAAGACATCCAGAAAAGTGCTATAAGTGTGGAGGCCAATTTGTTGGCAAAAAGGGCATGTCAGAGGTCAGAGATGAGAGTCACAATTAAAGAAGAACCTTCCACATCAACCTCATATTCCAAATTGGATTCTTTGGTTAGAGCAATGGAAAGAATGATGGAAAGACTTACTGTGTCAGACAGAAATCCTCCAAGAGAAAACCCACCAGCTCCTCAAGTTCAGAATCCAAACTTCAGGAGAAACCCTCCTCAAATCAGACAAAGAGATCCTAGGGATCAAAGAGAGCAGAGAGGTCCGGATCAGTAGATCAGACCTCCCCTGCAAGAAAATTATGTGATGAAGGGGAGGAAGTGATTGAGGAACTAGAGGATACTCTCATAAATCTCATGGGCATTCATGATAACAAAGATATTTTCCTTACCCAAGAAGAGAAATAACTTTTTCTTCTCAACCAAACAAAATTAAGTGAAGAAGCTGAAGATGCAGAACAGCAGGCATTCAAAAATGCCATTTTGGAGGTACACAGGCAGTATAATATGTGGAGTAAAAAGACAGAAGGGAGTTCCCCACAAAATATGATTGAAACGAAGAAGGTAGTCGAAACCAAGAAGGCCGCTGAGCCATCTTCCGAGAAGATTCCTGATAAGAGTACTGTCGAACTTCCTGCGAAGAAAAACCTTACTATTCTGAAAAGATTGTCACAGCTAGAAGTTTTGCCTGTTAATCCGCCGAGTACTTCTGGCCAAAAGAGCATGGTGGACAAACCAGAATTGATGAGCCAAGGAAGAGCTCCTACACCCTTTAGCCTTGAGGGGGAATTAGCCAAAGTAAAAATTCCCATCCCACTTTCAGAGTTGATGAACAAAGATGTTTATCGTTCACAGGTGATTAAAGAACTAACCATTGAACCTGACATAGGCATGAAGGCCTTAACCATTGGATCAGCAAATCAGTCATACATTGTGAAACTTACTGATGATCAACCCAAACTTATGTTAGGACCTGAAGTAGATGGTCAAGATGATACTGGTGATGTCACTCCTTTTTACATCAGTCTAAACATACATGACCTGATCCTGCATAACNCATCCCACTTTCAGAGTTGATGAACAAAGATGTTTATCGTTCACAGGTGATTAAAGAACTAACCATTGAACCTGACATAAGCATGAAGGCCTTAACCATTGGATCAGCAAATCAGTCATACATTGTGAAACTTACTGATGATCAACCCAAACTTATGTTAGGACCTGAAGTAGATGGTCAAGATGATACTGGTGATGTCACTCCTTTTTACATCAGTCTAAACATACATGACCTGATCCTGCATAACGCTATGCTGGATTCGGGTGCTTCTCACAATCTGATGCCTAAAGCAGTAATGGATAAATTGGGACTAGAGGTCACCAGACCTTACAAGGATTTACACTCATTCGACTCCAATAAAGTCAGATGTATTGGTTTGATCAAGGAGTTATGGATCACCTTGGTTCATATTCCTGCGAAGAGCATGGTAATGGATGTGGTAGTTGCAGACATTCCTTCGAAATATGGAATGTTGCTATCCCGGTCTTGGGGGGCTAAGATGAGAGGTACCCTGCAACTAGACATGTCTTATGCCACTATCCCAGTTTTTGGGCAACAAAGAAGGCTATACAGAGAAACATTGATGAAATACATGGTCAGTAGCTAAGAAAAAACGCTTAACTATCCTCTTTACTCTGCGCATTCCGACTTGGATTCTTTAATCTTGTACAATGATGGTGACACGGGAGAACAAGATACTCAGATGGCAGAAGATACATCTATTCATAATGAAGGCCAAGAAACCATTGAGGTAGCAAGGATGAAAAACGTGATAACTGAAGAATTATTGACAGATTTCTAGAGCATGGATTTTGATGGAGTAGTGAGCAAAGAAGGAGCTGGAGCAGGAGGTTGGCTGCATAATCACAGAAACATGTATTCAGAAAACCATTCTTACAAATTAAATTTCCAATGCACTAACAATATTGCCGAGTATGAAGCCTTGATGCTTGGTCTGAAGCTTTTGAAAAGAGTTGGTGCTAAACAGATTATGGTAAGAGGTGATTCTGAGTTGATAATCAAGCAAATCAAAGGTGAGTACACTGCCAAACACCCAAGTCTTAGAGATTATAGGAATGATGTTCTTGATTCCCTTACATGTTTCACTGAAGTTGACTTGCAGGTAATGCCGATGGGACAGAACATTTTGGTGGATGGATTGGCCACGTTAGCAGCCACATGTAAGATCCCTTTCCACTCGACTCACCCATACACTTTTGAGGTGAAATGCAGACCAATCGTTCCCAAAAATATCAAGTACTGGCAAGTGTTTGGTAATGATGATCAAATCGAAGACTTTATGCAGTGTAAAAACGATTTTGAATGTACAAATATAGATTTAGAGAACCAAGATGAAAATGTAAATAGATCTGATTTTGAAATTGATAGTGTAAATAGTGTAGATTCAAGAGAATTAGCCGATGACGAAATGGATGTTGATGTTTTACATTTGAAAATAAACGTTTTGCCTAGAGGTCTAGTTCCTTTAGAGGATTTGTTCGATTTTAACGACGTAGCCAAAAAACCAAAAATCGAATCCAATGGACAAGAGGTAGAAGACTGTAATATAGGGACTGAAGAGAAACCGAGGATAGTCAAACTGTCTAATTCATTACCCCCAGAGAAAAAACCCAAATACATTGAGTTGTTCAAAGAGTATTTGGATGTCTTTGCCTAGGGTTATGAGGATTTGAAAGCTTATGATACCAGCATCATACAACACATGATTCCAATAAAGGAAGACCAAAAACCATTCAGACAGAAACTTAGGAGGATAAATCCCAAGTTGCTCCCTTTGATAGAAAAGGAAATCAAAAAAATGTACTATGCCAAAATCATAGTCCCATTGCATTTTTCCAAATGGGTCTCTAATTTGGTCCCTACATGTAAGAAATCTGGGGAAATCAGACTGTGCATTGATGTCCAAAATCTGAATAAGGTCTTCCTGAAGGAAAATTACCCCTTCCTCAAAATGGGCCACATCCTGCAAAGGGTGGTCGGATCCAGTCGAATTTCTCTCCTGGACGGGTTCTCGGGCTATAATCAGGTCCTTGTTCACCCAGATGACCAAGACAAAACCGCCTTCACCACACCATGGGTCACTTTCATGTATGTGAAAATGCCTTTTGGTTTGATGAACGCTGGAGCCACATTCTAGAGGGCGATGGATATCACCTTCGTGGAAGAATCGGGTAAATTTATTGTCGTCTATTTAGATGATGTAACTGTGTTTTCGAGATCTGATGACGAACACCTACGACACCTCAGACGAGTCTTCGAGAAATGTAGAAGGTTTGGGATTTCTTTAAACCCTAAGAAAAGCCTTTTCGGGCTAGAGGAAGGCAAACTGCTAGGACACATCATCTCCAAGGATGGAATCAAAATAGACCCCAGCAGAATCGAGGCCATACAAAAATTAGAACACCCCAGAAACCTTAAAGAATTACAGTCTTTTATCGGGAGAATAAACTTTCTACGAAGATTCATTTCCAATCTGGTAGAGCTCCTCAGAAAAATTACAAATATGCTAAAAAAGGATGTAAAAATAAAATGGGACTCTGAGTCCAAATAGTCTTTCGAACAAGTCAAACAAGCACTCACAGAAGCCCCTGTTTTGATCAGTCTTGATTTTACTAAGGATTTCTATCCTTTTTATTTCTCTTCCGAACATACCATAGCAGCAGTGTTACTACAAAAGAACAGTRAAGGGTATGAATAGCCCATAGATTTATTTAGTAAAGCATTAAGAGGCGCTGCTTTGAATTACAAGATAATGGAGAAACAAGCTTTTGCCTTGGTGAAAGCTATAAAAGATTTTAGGGTCTACATTCTCCATTCTCATACCATTGCATATGTTCCGAATGCGGTAGTAAAAGACATTTTGACCCAGGACAACCCGGATGGAAGAAGGGGAAAATGGATTGTTGTCATTTTAGAATATGATATAGAGATTAAGCCTACAAAACTAATCAAGGGTCCTAGCAAAATTAATGGCTGAATCTAATTTCCATGCTCTTGACATTAATTTTTTAGCTGTAGTAGATGAACAGGGCAAGATGGCAACTCCAAGTGTAAGAGAGGTTTTCCTCAACTCTCCATGGTACGCAGACCTTATATTCGTTTTGAAAAATTTACAAGATCCCCCTGGTTTGACTATGACTAAAGCTAGATTTTTAAATTTGAAAAACTTAAAATTCTGTATTCTAGAAGGCAATTTGTATTGGAAAGATCCTAGAGGCATTCTGTTAAATTGTTTATTGAAAGATGAAGCTGACAACGTGTTACAAGAATTTCATGCAGGAGAATGTGGTGGCCATCTGAACTGGAAGGTCACAGCCAACAAAATACTCAGAGATGGATTCTATTGGCCCACCCTATTCGTCGATGTACATCATAAAGTGACTGCATGTCATCAATGTCAGTTGTTTGAAGGCAAAAGGAAACTCCTCCCTCTCCCCTTGAAACCAATCTTAGTTGAAGCCCATTTCCATCAATGGGGACTGGACTTCATTGGAGAAATACACCCCCCTTCTTTAGGCTAACACAGGTGGATTCTCAGTGCCACAGATTATTTTACTAAATGGATCGAAGCAGTACCAAGCAGGAAAGCCACTAACTCTATTATTATCAAATTCCTCGAAAATAATATCTTGTCTCACTTTGGATGTCCTAGAAAGATTATAACTGACAATGCAACTACTTTTCGGTCGAAGAAGCTCATAGATTTCTGCAACCAGTATCACATTGGTTTGGGGCATTCCATAGCTTACTACCCTCAGGGGAATGGGCTAGTGGAATCTTCAAACAAAACCTTGGTAAATATCATCAAGAAAACATTGCAAGAAAACAAGAAATCGTGGCATAACAAGTTGGTGTTTTCCTTGTGGGCTGATAGACTGACCACCAAGAGGTCAATTGGTATGTCATCATACTTGTTTGTCTATGGCACAGAAGCAGTTTTCCCCACTTCCTTGGGTGTAATTATCATGAAGTTGCTTCAAGATGTACAAGTCGAGCCAAATGACTCACAGAGAAGGATCAACCAGATGATCCATTTACAACAGTCTAGGGAAGACGTTTTCAACAAGACTCAAGTAGTCCAAGAAAGCATCAAGAAGATTTTTGACAAAAGAACAAAGGAGGACGATTTTGAGCTCGGAGATTTGGTGCTGAGATGGGACGCTAGAAATGAAGACAAGGGAAAGCATAGAAAATTTGATAGTCTGTGGAGAGGTCCATACATGATTCAAGAATTCAGGGGAACAATGCTTTCTTGCTAAACAACGTTGATGGAACAGATCTGCCAGGAGGACCTATAAATGGAAAAATGTTGAAGCATTACATGCCACCTCAGTAGAAGCTCGATTTCCACTCACCATTGTACATACCATTTTTATTTTTCACCTGCATTTTCTGAGTGAATAACATTAGTCAGTTGGTTGAAGCCTGAAGAGAAGGCCCTAAGTTGTTGACCATTGTTCTCCCAATTTTTGAGAATAAAACCAATCAATCAATGAAGGCTACTAGGAAGAAGTTTTTAGAATGGAAGGAACTAGGATTCTTGGCACTTCATAGGGAAAGTACCATCCCCAGGTGGAGCCGTTGTTATCACCCTATAAGTTATAGGATCAACTGGTGACTGGGATATTATTTGTCTCTAGTGTTTTTGTTGACAAATGATTTTTCATTCTGCAAATAATTTGAAAAAGAAAGAAAAAGAAAAAAGAAAAGAAAAAAAGGAAAAAGAAAAAAGAAAAAGAAAAAGGAAAGAAAAGGAAAGAAAAGAGGGCATAAAAGAATTTCAATAAAATCCCCATGCAATAATAGTAACTTGGTCCATACCTTTCAAGCATGGCCAAGTTCTTTTTTAAATTTGATGTTGATAGGGTAGTGAATGAATTTGGCTAAACAGTTTAATCTTAGCCAAAGTGTCTAGGTAGATTAGTGAATAAATCTGGCGAGACTGTCTAATCTTGGTCAGATAGCCCCAAGGTAGAGTAAATTCTTAACCCAACAGTCTAATCTGGGTTAGTTGTCATAGGAAGATAGGTTAAAATGTAGGCTAGTTGCTTTGTTGCTTCATTTCAATAAGAACCAGTTTGATGTAAGTGTTGCACCATGTTTTCAAATGCTTAAAAAGATCGTTTGCCTAACCCCTTGGTGGTGTCTACCTGGAAAACCTTGTAAAAACCCATAAAAATCATTTATCCTAAGTTTTTCCCTAGCGCATGTGTTTTCCGCCCCCCACTTATGCCCCTTGCACATATCAATGGTCTTGATCGTGGCACCCATATCTATGGTGGACAGATGATTCCGAACCCCCCCGACCATTCTACTTTTAACTTTGGTTCGGGGGGGGGGGGTCCGGAATCGATGATAAGACTCGCGTGCATCTGGATGGCTCAGGATCAAGCGCTCAAATCTACRGCCAGCGTTGGATTTTGGACCCCCCCCATCCATTCTACCTTTAATGGAAGGGGGTGGGGGTACAGAATGAGTGATAAACATAGCACAGAGATCTGCGGCTSAGAAACAGGTCCGCAGATCAACGGCCCAAAATGGATTTCGGACCCCCCCGGATGATCTGTTTTTAACTAGGGGGGGGGGGTCCGAAATGGTTTTCTTCCTCCGACGGGTCCCTTGTTATACATGGTGTCGATCTATTTCCCCAAGTTCCATCACCATCTGCTATATGACAGACCTTCGTCACCACTGGACGTCACCTTCCACCTTTCCCGAACTAGTCATGTCCCATAACTACTGTCAGTACTTCACCCCTATTTGCTCATGGAAAACCCCTTATTATGAATTTTACCTCCAATCGATAGCCTCCACATCACCCATCCATATCCCTCATCCACCATCACCCGCCATCTCACTCTTAAAGTGATCCGTTGGCCATTTATTACTAGCTAATCTATCTGTTATCCAGCTAACCTGTCTCCCACGCCTAATTGACCCCCATTTTACTTAAAACTACTGTTATTCCCCCTTACTATCGCCATTCACCCATTGCACGAGAGAAATTCACCACTTACTCCTCCATTACATTCCATTGTCCTCATCCATAGTCAGTCGCCCCCACTAACATTGTGTTTTATTGCAAGTATTGTTGCAGAAATGGCGCCAAAATCCAAACAAGTAGAAGGAGTGGAGAACCCATTTCTCCCGCCTCCTATCGACCTGGACAAGATCCCACTGATCGACAAAGACCGATTAATCGCAGATACCAAATGCGATTTTGATTTCTCAGAACTCCAGTCGTGGCTCAGGGAATTTTTCTAGACTAGAGTGATGAAATTGGACTCTAGGAGTCCAATTTACCCCTATACCTCTTTCCCCAGATCCACCATTTCCTGAGTTTGCTCTTAAGTTTCAAGCCCACTATATTCCCGAACAACGAGCCGTCATCTCCTCGTTCGGAGAAATCCTGTTTCTCATCATGCCCAAATCCATAGACCAGATGATGCAAATCCCCCGAGCTGACTCTGCGTCTCCCTTCAACCTAGAAATTCTCACAGAATTAGACCAGAAAATTACCTTCCCCCAAAGAGCTCAAATATTCGAGCTCTTCCTTCCTCCATCCACTCAATTTCCCTCCACAAATCCTCCTTATTCGTCTTCCATGTCCTCCACTAAGGGAAACCAGGTCATCTCATCCCTTTGTGCTTTTTTAGGATACTATTCTGATCAGTGGGTAGATGAACCCATTCTGGGTTTTCTATCCATCTTCTCTACCAATGAAAAGCCCACCCCCCAGTTTGACTTTAGTACACTCTTGACAGACAATATTCATGAACAGTTCATGAATTTTGGCACGAAAGGCATGTTCAGATACTCGTTAATACTAGCATACTTGTTCATCTTCTTCCAGGTGGATAAATTTGGCTTTTCCATGCAGAAAATGGATGGAAATGGTAGACCTCAAGTGGTCACACCATGGACCTCCTTGCTCAAGAACAACTCCACTGATTTCAGCTTGAAGAAGTTCATTGACCAATTTTACCACCCTATGGTAAGTATGTTGGGCAGCAGGCCCGAGCCTCACATAAACGATGAAGTTCAGAGGATCCTGCATCTCTTGGACAACAAAAAGACCGGGGATTGGTACATGTATCAAGATTACACCGAGATCAGAGTATATGGGTGCGAGTTGGCACCATATAAGCTGCCCAAGTATCTGCCTATTAGAATTTTTTCTTTAGAATATATAAGGTAGATTATAAATTCCGATAATATCCACTTCGTGTCGCTGAAGAAAAAGCAGCAGCTAAGAATCAAGGGGCAGATTGGCTCCTTCATCTATAACAATCATGGCGCTAGGAAAGAGGCAAACAAGATGCTGAGGGAGATGAATTTCTCCATGAGTTTCCCATGGCATTATGATCCATGTGGGATCATCTCAGAGATGAGGGTGAAGAACAAGAACATCCCATATGTTCATGAAGCTAAGACCGAAGTGGAAAAATTTGCAAATCAGATAATGTGGGAGCCTAACACATTGGTAGAAGTAGAAAAAGAAGGCCCCCCTACCACTGTGTCATAAACAACTACGCCACAGGTCCCAAAAGAGAAAAGGCTGAGGCAAGAGTTATATTTTCCTGTTACTGAGGTATCTTCTGAGGAATTCCAGCTACATACCAAGAGGCCTAAGATTGTTGCAGCTCCTAGCCCGACCAGGGAAAAAGAAGCCCCATCTACCATAGTGACCAAAGTTTGTATTCCACCCTTCGGTTCGAGCCTACATAAGTCCATAGCCTCAGCATTGCCGGAAAAATCTACAAATCCCCCATCGACCACCCAACCAAGCAAGGTGGGACCGAGGCTGAGTATCTTCGAGAAGTATGTGCTGATAAAGAAAAGGAACCAGACCCTGACCAGTAGTACTTGCACCCAATTCTGGAAGCAGACGTCGACTACACAACATAGGCTGTTGTCGGCATTTGACATAGAGAAGGGCAGAATGCATATGGCATTCCTCCAGGCGTAGGTGCCAGATCCAAAAGAGATCACTGAGTACAAGAGAGCCACCTTTGAATTCCAAACGAAGGACGAGCATCTAACCGATCAAATGGATCTGCACAAGTAGACAGGGGAAATGGTTTTCTACACTCTGGCACATGCTTATACTACTGCGTCGAAATTGCATGTGTCCCTGAACAATGTTCAAACACAATTAAAGATGGAGAAGATATCGTCCTTTGCCAAGGACAATAGGATCAAGACATTGGAGGAACTAGTCCTCAAGATCGGTTATGATCCTTCAAACGTCAAAGCAGCGGAGGAAATGATAAACGCTGACATAGCCTCCTTGAGAAAAAAACTGAAACTCCCACCCACAGAGGATTCACAGGTGAAGGAGATAGCAGAGAAAGAAGGAGAGAAATATGAGATGCTAAGGCTGCTCATGGAGCAGAATGCACAACTTAAAGAAATGGAAGCTGATATGGAGAAGCTATTAAAAGAGAAAGAGCAACTGAAGCCAATGGAAGTTATTCCATTGACTGCTATCCCAATTTCAGGAGTGAGCACAGCATCAGCAACAGAAATCCCATCTGCGACTCCATTGACATCACAGGAGAAGACAACTGACCTAGAGAAGTCCATGGAAAAGATGAACCTACAAGAAACAGAGATCAGCGGGCTTAAAAAGGAAGTTGAGAACCTTCAGGAACTCAAAACTTCCTTCCAGACCAGCCTCTCCAAGGAAAAGCAGGTGACAAAGCAGCTCAAGCAAGAGCTACAATAGCTCCGAAAGAAAACAGGGGCAGGGAAGACTTTGGCTAAGGTTAAAGAGAATGTATGGACAGACATCACTAAGTCCATAAACGAGATATGGCCCATGATCCAAATCATGTTTGAGAAAAATGAGTTGGTGCTGAGAAGCAAACAAGCCATTGAAAAGATCACAGTAGAATTGGGAGACATGCCAACACAGGCAAACGAGATCATCAAGTTCCTCAATTATAAGACCAGGGAAGAGCTGGAAGAACTAAAGATTGAAGACAGAACAAAGACCATCCTTGAGGTCAAAAGAGTTTTGACCAAGAGAGAATTAATGCTTCAGTTGGAAGAAAAGGTTCAGGCCATGCACCTAGTGGTACAGAAATTCTTCAATAAGATTGAAGCTCTCCAGAAGAAAGGTCTTCATGGTCTGAAAGTAATCAATGATAAATTGATGACACTCCCAGACTACAAGAAGAGATTAGCCGAAGTGGCTAAGGACAATTCAAAGTTTGCAGGCATTCAAAGGAGCATCACTGGCAAGGCATTCCTAGATTCCCTCTAGTGGGACATCAATATCCAACATGAGATTCGATACATCTTCCTCACAAAGCCAACATTCGCCAAGTACACAGAAATGGATGAAGTGTATCGAATACTACTCAAAGTCAACGTGCCCAATCATCTTAGATGGGAGGATCTCTGTGATCTGATCGATTAGAAGATGAGTTATCCCAGTCCAGTCAACTATCCAGTCAGATGAAGTCATGCAGAAGCTTCATCAACGACCCACCCAGAAATCAACATGCAGTTACACCACATCATCAAGTAGTTCCTAGATTTAGGAATTTTGTTAAGTTAGTTAGGCTAAAAATAGATTTAGCACGTCCTGGTCATTAATGACAGGATCTTTGTAATTTGAGTTATAAATACTTCACCTTTTGAAGTATTGAGGGTTGTTGATCTTCACACCCTGACGCTATCAGACTGTAATATTTTTGAAGAGATCTTCCATTAATAAAAAGGAGGCACTTTTACAGGATTCTTGTGTGTACTCATTGGTGACGTTTTTCTCTCTAAGTTGAATGTTATTCTCGCTTTGTTATCATAATATTTTCTACGTCTAATATTTAAGAGTAACGAATGTTGCAAGATTTATCTTGTATACCCTGTTTCTGACTCGAAATATTTTAGTGTTTATCTTCTGTTGTTTTCAATAAAGAAATTCTTAACTGCTTCTTTGTTGAAATTATCTTTCTCATCTTTTCTTCTGTTCATCATTTAAGCTACTAAAAGATCCAGTGATTATATTATCTCACCCTGTGAAAGTTTTTCCCTTTATGTTTCTGGTTTGTATTTCATATTTTATTAAAACACAGACCCCATAGCCCAATGGATGTGTAGATTGTCTCAACCAACTCGAAAAAACACTTTGACAACGAAAACTGACCTATTTCTTTACCTAGCCTAATATTTGAAATTTGAAACATGGATAAATCTAATAGAGAGATCCCTCTCTGAAGTTGGAAGGGCTAGATCCCAGCTTCAAAAGTGGTTGGATAAAGTTACCTTAGTAGATTTCTTCTATTGTCAACCTCTAGGAAATTTACCAAGTGCTAAGAGGCACTTTGCATACATTTTGACCAGCTCATCCTCCAGGCTTGTGTTGAGTTCGATTCTTTCTAACAACATGCGGACGTGTAATAGTTTCTCATCTTAGTATGATTTCGTGTTAGCGCAGAGACGCAGAAGAGAAATGCAGGTGTCCAGATCAAGCCGAAGGTGTTGTTGGTCCATCTTATTTAGGGCTTCTTTCAGTTGGCCTTCCTTGCAGAGTGTAATGACATTGTTGTTGTAGTTCGGTTTCAATGATGGACTTCGTTGAAGAGTACTGAAAGTGAATGTCAATGAAGGCCTATGGAGAAATCTGACAAATAAATGAGTAATGTTGTGGCTGATTAATATCGAGGCGATGGTGAGAATGTATGGAAAATCTATAGAATTCATATTACAAATTTGACGAGTATGGCATAAACTAGAATTTTGAACCGTTGACGAAGGATTGGAGGACATTTAATAACGGGATTAGCACATGCTTATGAACTCTACGTCACTCAAAGGTTATGTAGGTTATGTTCATGATATATGTTAGGATTAATATGTTTTTCTAGATCAAATATTATAATCAATATAGTATTGTCTATAAGAGGCGAAGAGCTTTTAAATCTTTTAAAATTTATTTAAAAGCGTTAAACATGACATGTCTCAATGTGATTTAATATTGATTTAATATTGTACACATGTAGTTACATATCATTTCATAACCTACAATGTATATATTTTGCATTTTAGTATTCACATATGTCTATCGAGGTGGGATGTGGTCTACTTTTTTGTTATGTATGATCTATTTAGTGATGACACCAATATCTCTCAATTGTCCTTTTGTGTTGGATCATCTTCTTTGAGTTCTCTTACCTTAACTTAAATAAGTGATCTTTTAGTAATGTCAAGTTCTTGGGTAAGTTGTCTTACTGACTTTCTCCTCTTTCTATTGGTCTTTGTTCATAGATTTGACTATTTTATATCCCTTGGGGCACTAACTCATTGTTTGAGTTTTTTCTGGGGCTGTAAGCCCCTTATCTATCCCAAAGTGGGTTAAGATGCTTCATTTCAAGTCCTTGAAATCCCAAAATTGTTTTTGGTCACTTAATTGGAGGTTTACATGGTCAAGCCCTCCTTAACCCTTCCTAGTCTTTTGGAGCTAAGAAATGACAAGTTTTCAAGTCATATCACTCTCTATTGGCCTTTGGTCATCGGTTTGACTATTTTAGATCCCTTGGGGGACTAACTCATTGTTTGAGTTTTTTCTGGGGCTATAAGTCCCTTATCTAGCCCAAAGTGGGTTACGATGCTTCATTTCAAGTCCTTGACATCACAAAATAGTTTTGGGTCACTTAATTAGGTGTTTACTTGCGAAAGCCCTCCTTAACCCTTCCTAGTCTTTTGGAGCTAAGAAATGACAAGTTTTCAAGTCATATCACTACTAGAAGTCGAAACTCATAGAGCAAAGGGCATTTTTTAAGGAAAATCCCTGCAATATAGGCTATCAAACTTGTGGTTTGCAATCAAAACTTGTATTATGGTTGTGCCATACAAGTTGGTCTTTCCAATGGCTAACCTAGCATTCACTTATGCCTTTATGTTGCTCCTTTGTATCACTCATTTTCTCTTTGTAAGGTCTCTTGGAATATTATTTCCTCCTCTCACTATCTTCCAGGTACATACTCATATTGTCATCAAATCGTTATCTAGCCTCCTAACTCCTCTTCCATGCCTTTAAGTTGCTAGCACTAGTCATCTCTAAGCCCTCCACAAAGATCTCTAGTTGTTGGTTTGGCTCCAACCTTGAATGCTTTGTTGTTTTGCCTTAGGGCATCTTTATTGGCTTAGTCTCCTCCAACAACTTTAATAATTCACCTGTCACATACCCACTACGACAACCTAGATTTTTCGTCTTCTCTTCAAGGGACAAAATCCATGAATTTCTATGGGGCCTAGCGCAGACCATCCCTTCCCTTATCCTCCTCCATGTGATCATTGGCTATGACCACAAGCCTTACCAAAAAGGTTCTTCCAACTTTCGTGTTTCGGGATTTCTGTATGCGATATCTCCCCAGCTCCCTATCCCTTGAAACGTTGAAACCTGAAATAGGGTCAACGAGCTCCTTGGATCCCCTTTTTCCTACTCCATGGGACCACCTTAGTGAACACACACTAACACCAAATGGCACTACCGGAACTTGACTTTCGAGATTTCTGTTGCAAGGAACCCTTGTTCCTTTAATCCCCGAAACCCGAAAGTCCGGTATCATCCGGATCTACAATCCAGATCGTCAACTTGATCAATGGCCAAGATTAAATACTGGAATTCTACCTTTCAGGATTTTGGTGGAGTCTTCACTCATATTTCCTCAATCTCCAAAACCCCAGCGGCTTTAGATCTTCGCCACGCGTCCTCTACAAATGGACGGTATGGATTCTATCGGGACTCGAAATGTCGATCCCCGAGTATAGACCCTTGATTAACTGCTAGTGCCTACCTCCTCCTTCTACCACATGACCTTGTCCTATGACCTGGGGCTCATCCACAGAGCACGACGAGGTTTCGTATACCAGGATTTTACGACTTGCGAAGATGAGGGGTCTTGCCCTCTGGTTTCGCGGGTGCCGAAACGCTGAAACTTATTCATGCTAAACCGATTCGGGATTTCGTATACTAGGATTTTCCGACTTGTGAAGATGAGGGGTATTTCCCTTTGGTTTCCCAGGTGTTGAAATGCTGTAACTTATTCACGCTAAACTGATTAGGGGTTTCGTATACCGGGATTTCGTGACTTGTGAAGACAAGGGGTCTTTCCCTTTGGTTTCCCAGGTGCCAAAACGCCAAAACTTATTCACGTTAAACCAATTCGGGGTTTGGTATACCGGGATTTCACGATTGCAAAGATGAGGGGTCTTTACCTTTGGTTTCCCGGGTGCCGAAATGTCGAAACTTATTCACGCTAAACCGATTCGGAGATTCGTATACCGATATTTTACGACTTTCAAAAATGATAGGTCTTGCCCTTTGGTTTCTCAGGTGCCGAAACACCGAAAATTATTCACACTAAACCGATGGTCCAGATCACTAATGGATCAACAACCACAATCACGTCGTGATTTCGTGAATCGTGAGTTCATGCAGTCCTACCCTTTGACCACTCCAAGTCGTGAGTTAGTGAAATTCTACCCCACTGCCACGTGTCCTACGTCGATGGACGGTTCTGAATGCTTTGGTACTTTCAGGATGTTTTTCGAGTCCACTCTCCTACCTATGCAAATGTTAAGATCGACGGTCAATAGATCTTTGACAGATCCTTGGATCTATGGTCCTGGATCCCATCACTACTTGCGAAGGCTGAAGGGGTCGAGATGTTAACACCTGCGCTCCTTCTCTAGATCTATCAGTATTGACTAATCTGGGCTATTTTTGAAAGGATTCTAACCGTTCGTCTACAATAATTTGGTCTCCAGACCAACCATCAAGGATTTCCAAAAGTTGGAAGTAAACTTTGTGTCTCTGTCAGACACGATCTCTTTAGGCATACCATGTAGTCTGAATATGTCCTTCATAAATACATTGGCGATGTCTATTGCCTTGCAGGTCAACTTGATGGGGATAAAATGAGTGGACTTGCTTAGTTTATCCACCACTACCATGATGGCATCATTCTATTTGGTTGATGTTGGTAATCCGGTGATGAAGTCCATGGAAATGCTTTCCCATTTCCATTTTTGGATTGGTAGAGGTTGAAATAATCCTGCTGGGTGTCGGTGTTCTGCTTTAGCCTTTTGTCATTCTATGCATTTGGCTAAGTACTTAGCTATGTCTTTCTTCAATCCAGGCCAATAGAATTGTTTCCTGGTGGCCGTGACCATCTTCTAGTATCCTGGATGACCAATATATGGTCTTTTATGTAGTTCATCCATTATGAACCTCTTCAATTCGTCACAATATAGAATATACATTTTGTTTCTATAAGTTAGCAGGCCTCCATCTATCATCTGGTAGCCTTCATACTTTATCCCTATGGGTGTTTTCTCCAGGTATGAGATCACGATCTGGAAGAATGTGTCTGTTTCTTGTGCATTCTTAACTCTTTCCCTAACATTGGTCTCATAGTTGCTCATCGTTGTTAGATGAATTGTTTTCATACTTCTGCTAAGGGCATCGACCACCTTATTTTCCTTTCCCTTGATATGTTTGATTTTGAAATCAAACTCACTAAGAAGGGCCATCCACCTAGCTTGTCCAGCATTGAGTTTTGGTTGGTCAAACAGACGTCGCAATCCACAGTGGTCTGTCATGAGTATGAATTTCCTTCCCAGGAGGCAATGCCTCCACATTTTCAAGGCATGCACTATGGCGGCCAGCTCTAGATCATGGGTCACATAGTTGGCTTCATGCTCATTCAATTTTTAGGATTCATAGCAGAATACACTTCCTTTTTGCATAAGGAATCCCCCAAGCCCTTCCTTATAGGCATTTGTGCACACGAGGAAGTCATTTTCGGGATCAACGATATTCAGCATGGGTGATGAAGATACTAATAATAATAATAAGAAGAAGAAGAAGACGAACACGAAGAAGAACAAGAAGAAAAAGATTCCCCTAACCTGTATGACCTTCGATGCTATCACCTCCTAACACTTTGTGACCATGAACACACTATCCCCATAACATTGTGATGATGAACACAACAACCCCTTAATACAGTATGATCCCCGATGTAATCACGCGTAGCAAATTACGACCCCAAACACACTAATCCTCTAATACACTATGGTTGGAATTAACCCATTTGAGTCCGAACACAATCATGATTTAATATATTGACCCAATCCCATAACCCTAGTAACCCACTAGTCATATTTGACCATCGTTAAATATATTGACCATGGTTGATGCATGACCCCATGAACCTCCTAACTATTTAATCCCACTCAACCCATCTCATAACCCCTTGACCCAATAAATTCATATAAACATACCCACTAATCCATTAACTATGTAACTTACTAATCCCTTAACCCATGACCCTCCTATTACATTCACTCTAGTAACCAACTAACCCTTCACCCTTATTGACGACATTGATCTCCATTGACCATTGTTGACCACGATTGAGCATAATTCATCATGTTTTACTATAGTTGACCATAGTTAACGTGGTTGACTCATATTGACCATCTTGATAACCTACACTTGTTCTAAACCTGCAACTAGCACACTAGTTTCCATTAAGTCTTAAGAAATCTTTTCTCATGATACCATTTTACTACTCACTTGGAATCCAAACTATCAAGTACTCAATGCTTCGACACTGAAATTTTCATGATGGTCCCAAATAGATTCTAACCCTTTACACACTATAATCATTTACCCCTATAACTCATGACATGAAAATCACACCCTAAAACAATCTAACCACTAACTACTATGACCCCAAACATACCTTGCTCCATAATTGAAATCACCCCAAACTCACTAACCCCTGTACACACACTTTGATGCTAGTCATTATGGTCTTAGACACACTATGTAAGTATACATAGTCACCCCTTTATCCCCTTACAGACTATAATCCCAACCCTTTTCACCCAAGACATGACAATTGAACCCTGAAGCACTTCAAGCCTTGACTACTTACTCATCCTTTTTGGCTCCACATCTGATCGTTTTTCATGCATAAGTACTTCATCCTTTTGTTATTGTTACATCTATGTCCATTTTAGGTTTAATACACCCCTTTAATACACCATGATTTAATACACCATGATTTAATTAACCCCTTTAATACACCATGACCCTTAACCCCACTAATTGTACTAGCCCTAAACCCGTAAGCCACTAACTATTTAATGATTAATCCACTAACCCCACTAACCCTTGATCCCCAATCCCATGACCCTAGTAACCCACTAGTCATATTTGACCATCGTTAACTATATTGACCATGGTTGATGCATGACCCATGAACCTCCTAACTATTTAATCCCACTCAACCCATCTCATAACCCCTTGACCCACTAACTTCACAGAAACATACCCACTAATCCATTAACTATGTAACTTACTAATCCCTTAACCCATGACCCTCCAATTACATTTAGTCTAGTAACCAACGAACCCTTCACCCTTATTGACGATATTGATCTCCATTGACCATTGTTGACCATGATTGAGCATAATTCATCATGTTTTACTATAGTTGACCATAGTTAAAGTGGTTGACTCATATTGACCATCTTAATAACCTACACTTGGTCTAAACCTACAACTAGCACACTAGTTTCCATTAAGGCTTAAGGAATCTTTTCTATGATACCATTTTACTACTCACTTGGCATCCAACCTCTCAAGTACTCAATGCTCCAACACTGAAATTTTCATGATGGTCCCAAATATATTCTAACCCTTTACACACTATAATCATTTACCCCTATAACTCATGACATGAAAATCACACCCTAAAACATTCTAACCACTAACTACTATGACCCCAAACATACCTTGCTCCATAATTGAAATCACCCCAAACTCACTAACCCTTATACACACATTTTGATGCTAGCCATTATGGTCTTAGACACACTATGTAAGTATATGTAGTCACCTCTTTATCCCCTTACACACTATAATCCCAACCCCTTTGACCCAAGACATGACAATTGAACCCTGAAGCACTTCAAGCCTTGACTACTTACTCATCATTTTTGGCTCCAAATCTAATCGTTGTTCATGCATAAGTACTTCATCCTTTTGTTATTGTTAAATCTATGTCCATTTTAGGTTTAATACACCACGATTTAATACACCCCTTGAATACACCATGATTTAATTAACCCATTTAATACACCATGAACCTTAACCCCACTAATTGTACTAGCCCTAAACCCATAACCGACTAACTATTTAATGATTAATCCACTAATCCCACTAACCCTTGATCCCCAATCCCATGACCCTAGTAACCCACTAGTCATATTTGACCATCGTTAAATATATTGACCATGGTTGATGCATGAACCCATGAACCTCCTAACTATTTAATCCCGCTGAACCCATCTCATAAACCCTTGACCCACTAACTTTATAGAAACATACCCACTAATCCATTAACTATGTAACTTACTAATCCCTTAACCCATGACCCTCCTATTGCATTCACTCTAGTAACCAACTAACCATTCACCCTTATTGACGATATTGATCTCCATTGACCATTGTTGACAATGATTGAGCATAATTCATCATGTTTGACTATAGTTGACCATAGTTAACGTGGTTGACTCATATTGACCATCTTGATAACCTATACTTGTTCTAAACCTGCAACTAGCATACTAGTTTCCATTAAGGCTTAAGGAAGCTTTTCTCATGATACCATTTTACTACTCACTTGGCATCCAACCTCTCAAGTACTCAATGCTCCAACATTGAAATTTTCATGATGGTCCCAAATATATTCTAACCCTTTACACACTATAATCATTTACCCCTATAAATCATGACATGAAAATCACACCCTAAAACATTCTAACCACTAACTACTATGACTCCAAACATACCTTGCTCCATAATTGAAATAACCCCAAACTCACTAACCTCTGTACACACACTTTGATGCTAGCCATTATTTTCTTAGACACACTCTGTAAGTATACATAGTCACCCCTTTATCCCCTTACATAGTATAATCCCAACCCCTTTGACCCAAGACATGACAATTGAACCCTGAAGCACTTCAAGCCTTGACTACTTACTCATCATTTTTGGCTCCACATCTGATCGTTGTTCATGCATAAGTACTTCATCCTTTTTTTATTGTTACATCTATGTCCATTTTAGGTTTGATGTTGTCAAAAATTTTACTTCTTCTCTTTGTTATGGTGAACTTTCATAAGTCATGTTCTGAGTTCTTGCAATTGTCTACATTCAAGAGATTAATTAATGTTACCATCATCTCATCGGAATAATAATAATGTTTGATAATAATGAATCAAAGAATATGTATACCAATGGTTGAAATAATTCTTGCATATATTATTTATCAACTATCATAAGATTATTGAAAGTGTCTAGTTTACTCTACAATGAAAACACTACATTCACTAAAATATGTAATGTACCCTGCTATTACAACACTTCTCAAATAATATCAATCATGAAGACAAACATTGCATATTTGGTTGTTTAAGTAGGGTTGAATTAAATTTTGATGATAATGAGTATTTTGGACAATAGATTGAGTAAAATTTGAAGTAGTAAAAATTAATTCACGTTGGGTAAAACATTGGTCACAGAGCAATGCCATTCAACAATTTTCAATGCCATTCAAATTTCACTTTTGACTCTAATCAGAACCCAAAGTTTAACTCCATAAACCTTTTCAGTGGAGGATTTTCAATTTGATATAAATCAAAATGTGTGCACTCCTTCGATGACTAAAATCCATCACGGAAGACTTCCAACTTTCAGCTATAGAGAAAATGGATTTTTAACTCTGATAAAATGAAAACCTTACTCCAATGCACAATTTGAAGGTTATTTTTAGAAGATTTTGACTTATAGTTTTTTGAAGTTTTCAAAGAATCAAAACACAAACATGTTCATGAAATTACATGATTTTATGGGTATGGTAGCAAATGGTTGTAATTTTAATTCAGGGAAAAAAAGGACTCTAAGAGCACCATTTCTAGATTCAAGTGTTAATTTTGGTTTTTTTAACCCAAAATATAATTTTTTTCATATAATTTTTATTTTAAAATCATAGTTCTTATTAAATTAGTAACCATGTTTTTATTATAAATTATCACAACATTAAACTTTTCAAACAACATATATTATGAAGTTCCTATCAGACAACTTTAATGTTGATCGGTGAAGTTGAGCGTTGAATTATTTGATACCAATTGTTTTTTAGGTTATGTGCAATATAGGAAGAGAAAAAGAACATTCTGTCGTCCAATGTATAGTTCTCTATGTGATATTCTCAGTACCTATCAATATATACAACCATGCTTATCTGCGATGAATTTGAGTGCATATTATAAGTGCGATATCATTTATTATGCTCTCCTCATTCTCAACAAAGAAGAGAAATAACCCAGATAATTGATCAACAAAGGGAGAGTGAGCTTCATTGAACCAATTTTTCAACATGTTAATCAACAAGAGGGTCAAGTTTGTTGTAGGTATGTCAAACAAGCTTCCCATAGCAATTGGATATTAGAATCCTGAGGGGAAAGTTACTTTTTGGTTTATTGAAAACTATATTTATCTATATATGAGTAGTGTTGCAAAAATAATGGTTTTGTTAGCCAACCTATATGAGGTTTAAATTTTGTTGTGCAAAAGAATTGTCCTCTAAAAAATCTATAGTGAATATAATGATGCTGGAAAGAAACAAAATTTCCAAATCAATGGCATCCATGATCAGGTTGTATGGAGGTCTAAGGTGACCGTTTGAAGGGAAACCTAGTTTCTAAAATGTCTCAATTGAGACATCAATCTTCACCAATGTGGCAAGAATGATGTATATGTCACAAATGTGGAAAGAGAGACGTTTTGGTGGAAAACGTGGCAAGAGAGATGTTTTGGTGGAAAAAGTAGCAAGAGAGACGTTAACGTGGCAAGAGAGACATCAACGTGGAAATAGATACATCAAAGTGGCAAGACCAATGTTAYCGGGGAAATAAATCTTCACAAATGTGGCAAGAACGATGTATATGTCACAAATGTAGCAAGAGAGACGTTCTAGTGGAAAACATGGMAAGAGAGATGTTAATGTGGCAAGAGAGAAATCAACATGGAAAGAGAGACGTCAACRTGGAAAGACCGATGTTATCGRGCAATATGAATTTTTTTTTTCTAATTTTTTTCTATTTTGCGACAATATGGACAATTTTGTCCATAACGCCACAAATAAAATGTAGGAATTTTTACAATATGTACTAGTGACTTATCCAGAGCTCTAAACCAATCTAGCAGCTCTTCAACGTTTAAGTTGCCTTCATATATCGGAATATCCATCTTTTCCCTTGCACCTATTCTTGCAACAGCTCTGAATAGACATTCTTCCGCAACATCTTCGGCTACAACTTCTTCTTCATCTCTGGCCTCATTTTCACTTTCAGCTTCACTGACATCTCCAACATCAATTGTTCATCTCTGTGTTGTCTCCATAGCATCTAATCACGCATGGATTTCTCTCATTTCCCTTTCCATAGCTGGATCAAGCATTGGTCTATCTTAACGTCTTCTAGGTGGCATTGTTCAAATTTGTTCCATGCAGAATTTAGAATCTGTGCTCTAATACCACTCTTGTCACAGCAGCCCCTACCTCAGTAGGATTTGCATGACCTCCTGGTCTTAGCATCATTCTTAATCACCCTTTGAGTCTGATTGACTCTTTGATTTTCCGCAGGAA
>JASDQU010440099.1:153968-176253 GCA_032191745.1 Picea mariana | reverse complement strand
GTTCAAATTTGTTCCATGCAGAATTTAGAATCTGTGCTCTAATACCACTCTTGTCACAGCAGCCCCTACCTCAGTAGGATTTGCATGACCTCCTGGTCTTAGCATCATTCTTAATCACCCTTTGAGTCTGATTGACTCTTTGATTTTCCGCAGGAATCTCCAACACATAATTGTTTATCCATAGGTCTTTCTTTGGAGCTATGTCTGTGCGAGAAAGTACTAAGTGCCAACTCTTACCTATACGGCCAACTTATATGACCACAACATTCAACCGAAAAGTACTTTGGGTTTCGTGACTTCGCGATCCCTGATGTGAGTTCCTTTGACTCGTCAATCCCCAAAACCCCGAAAGGCTAATAGGTCCTTTGACTCCTCCCTTGACTTTTCCTGGCGTGAACTTTGTCTAAAACCTGGGGCCCAATCTTTCGGCACCTGGGATTTCGTGTATTAGCGAGCTTCTATACAACAATGATATATCCCGCTGCAAATCAATGATTCTCAAATCCCTCGATCTGATGATCCTGATTCGATTGAGACTTCATGAATTGGAAGTTTGAAACTCTCGACTCTGAGTCGCAACCTTCTTTACTTCCCAAATTCCAAAACAACAAAATTCAACCATGAGATAAACGACCCTCGTTGATCCGAATCTAATGGTCTCTATTCCTCCTAGGCTTGTGAGTGTTGAGAAACACTTGGCCTTGATATTCTCGTTGGTCCACTCGTTCCAACGGTCCTCGAAAAATTGATACTTCTCCTCGAAGTGTTTCCACTGTCCACTCAGACTTCTGAAAGATTCCTCCACCAAACTCTCCATCATCAAACTTTCTGAGATTTTTTGTCTGTTGGGTGACTTCGACACTCACTTTCCCTTGAATTATTTAGGGTTATTTCCTTCCTAGGATTTCACTTGAAAACTCAATGATTTTCTAATGGATTCTTTCACGCACTCCTTGCGGCATTCACAAATAACCTATGGTTATTTGACAATTCGACTATGTGCACTTCTTTGCAACAACAGTGCTTCAAAATTCCTCTTTAGTTGATAAAGCCTGAGGCTTCCACTCGCCTATGAACACCTTGCATGGCTCTATGCTACACCTGCACTTTTTCTGAAGTAAGAACAATGGTATCCCTCCTGAGATTTCTGAGATAAAACTTAGAACTTCTTCAATGCATGCCTTGCAGACATTCACTGCACTCTTTGTAGGAATTCTCAGGATGAGAAACAATTGAAACTCATACTTCTCTCCTCATAGAATTCATATGTTCAACATGAAATCGCAAGAATACACATCGCATTGAAATAAGTGTATAACAGAGAAACAAAACAACTGTAAACATACCATTCAATAGATGTAGACAGTAAGCATAATAACACCAGGAACGTGAGTCAAATATTTATTATATTAACTCGAGTATTCCTGTACATGGGTTATTCTCTGTGTTATTTCTCTCTATAGTTCTACAACTTACAGAATGATACAATGATACAAAACGAGGGTGTCTTTTATGAGTTTTCCCTCCCACATTTACAAGCTATCTAATCAGAATTAAAATCTACAACTGGTTTACATTATTATAATTAAATGTCTCCACATCCAACAGATGAGAACAATGCTCCAGATCTATTTTACAACTCAAAACATTTAAGGGCAATTACATCCCCCAACAATTACATTAAAGTTTCTTCATTCAAATTCAAAAAATCCTCAAAATATGTGTTGGTGCAATTCCATCTATCTTATGCCTTTGCACTTGCTTTGTTGTCTTCTTACGATGCTCCTACATCATTTTTGTTTCAAAATAATTTTTTTGATAAGCCTTGTTACATGAAGAAATAAAGGCTCTTTTGGCTTTCTAACTATTTGTTTACCCGGGATTATTCTTTCGAACAAACATTATTGGGCCCATAGGCCTAATATCCAATTATTCGAGCCCACTGTTGTCGATCCAAGCACCTACACCAATACATAACACAAAGCCCAACTCCCAAAGTGCCCAACCACATGGAGGAGGAGCCCATAGGGGTCTTTTTCATTGCTCAACACGTCGATCTAAAGTGGGAACATGGGCGTATATATTCACCTATGCTTTCTTTCACCCAACGAATGTGGGATATCCCTTTGTTGCATATAAATAAAACACAGTCTTCCAGCTATAAAAAACCACATGCAACAAAAACCAAGCAACAAGCTCACAAGATCGAGAGTCATAGTGCAATTTCCCTTCATACAAACCTCTATCTTCCATCTATCGAGGTCAATTCTGACACCTCTCAACAAATAACCATGAGTTAGCATAGAGCCACAATACTTTACAAACCAAACAAATGCTTAAAGATCAAATCTTGAATCCAAAGAAAGGAACTTGGCTTAAAATTAAAAGGCATGTTCTCAAATCAACATGAATTATCAAACCCCTATCATCAATTACCAGTTGAGGATTTGAAATTTGTTGAGTCATAGTCCTGGGTGTTAATATTGCTAGGAGAATGGATTTCAGGTGAAAAGTGTTGAGTTCTTAAGTTACAACCCTGTGCATCATGGATTCATCTTCTCTAAAAAGATAGTACACAAGAACATCAAGCTAAAGAAACAGTTTCCCAATGTCAAAAGGATGTCAGATTAGTATCATTTTTTAGAATGGAATCACCAATTTCGAGCATAATAGTCAAGTGCCTAAGCTTTCATGTGAATATTTCATGGATCCTGGCCAATATTCATAGTGGGGTTATTCAATTATGGGATCGTTGGTTAGGAACTCTCATAGATGGATTTGTTGAACATGATAGGCCAGTGCAAGGAGTAAATTTCCACAAGTTTCAGTCATGTTTTTGTCTAGAAGGGATGAATGTAAGATCAACAGTATAGAATTACAATTTGGGTTGCTTCCATTTAACACTAGTTGGGAACCTTTACTGCATCTGGAGAATTCAATTCATATAGAGTACCCTTGGATTGTCAATGCAAGTGGTGATCACACAATAAGGATATTGGACTGCCAGTTTTGAACTTGTATATCTGTTGTTGTTGTCCACAACTAGTATTTAATGTGTGCTTCATTTTATCCTAAGGAATAATTGGTTGTTTCGGTCTCTTTGGATCAGACTATTTTTGTATGAGATATTGGGTGTTCTGAGGAAGAAAATAATCTATCTAGTTTATAATATTTTAAGGCCCATACAACACATTTCAAGGAATCCAGTTTCTAAGCTTTCTATCCTTGCAGTTGCCCTAGACTTGGAATTGAGGATGGTCAAGAAAAATTTGTTGAACTATAGCATGTGAAATTAAATTCAGTGTCAACTGATGACTTTGGCACTATCCCTCTGATTGAGTGGGTTAAATATGAAACATTTGATGTTGCAGGTTCATCTATTACTATTACGACAACCTTTCTCCTTCTTACCAATCTTGGTGGCTCTATTGTGGAAGTATCTGTTGATTCTTTGGTGGAAGAATGTGGTAAAATTCACAAAGGTATTTCATTGGGAGAGCTTCAATCCTTTGGATGGATGGCATTGACTACAAGGAGTGTGTTGGGTAACTTTTTTGGTGGTATTTTTGTGGGCCAAGTTGATGCAAGGACTATGTTCACCATTTTTCTTTTACCTTTGAGAATTCAAGTTGAGGCTTCCTAGGATTTTAAGGAGGCTTCCTTTGGTATCTATAGTATGAAGCAAACTAAGGTTTAATATATTCAAGCCTAATCAAGAGGAAGTCATAGGATGCAACATTATCTTTTATTATTGCATCTATGAATGGCAGAATCTGAGAAGAATAAAAAATCAGGTCTTAGATATTGTGAGAGTCATACGGAGACCAAAAATTGCATATCTTCTTCCTTGGTTTGTTGTGTCTATTGGAATGATACCACCTTTAACAAGAATTATGTTTTTCTAACACAACACAACATTTTAAGATTCATCCACATATCTTGGAACTTGCAAAAGTGGTTTTCATTAGGGAGCTATTCCAGATTGCCATTGGGTGTATTCATTCAATCCATCGAAACATTGGTTCAATTAACTTGGATATCATTCATGCATGATGTAAAATCCTTCTATTGAATGTCTTGCATAAGAGAACAACAATCAGTAAAAATCTAACAGCAAAGTGGTTAATCCAAATACAATATTCATACTCTAGACATATCATTCATCTGAGAGATCAATGTGAAAATATTGATGAGATATTTCTGAAGGAGTTGAAGGTAAGTCCAGAGTGGATGATGATGAAAATTGTCAAACACATTATAATGGTAGCATGCTCTAGATTTGATTTTTATAGAGGATGGTGATACACAGTTTGCAACAGTTTGTATTAGATATGCAATTGGAGAGAATTATATTAGCTGGAGCAGCTTGGTATTGAATTATTACACCTTTTTCAGTATTTTCTTATCCTTCAAAAGAATTACAGAGATACTCAAGACAGACAACATTTAAAGCATATTTCCATAAATCTATTGAAAGTTCTCTACGGAATTTGTTGTGGAATGTGCTACGAAATTTATGAGGCACTGCAAAATGTGCTACAAATTCCTATTCTAGATTTTTCAAAGGAGTTGGGGTTTCCAAGTGTCAATATGGATCTTGTCAGTTGATAGAAGGTCAATTATGAGCTGGAGGGCCACATTTCAAAGGGAGAAGTACTCAAAAGAGGAAGTTCATCAACATAAGGAAATGTTAGGGACGTGGCCAACATGACCCTTGTTTTTAGCATTTAGTTATCTTATGTTATCCACATGTTGCCTTTTCCATTTTGAGGGAAGAGGATCCAATGTGAGGGAGGTTATTCAAATGATAGTGTTGTCACTGAAAATAAAAAGAGATAAAAGGAATATTGCAAGTTTGATAGAGGGTTAGAATGAGCTTGAGGGAAGGGGGCTTTAGACCCAGAGGAATTCAGAATGGTTATCACTATGTTCCTTTCCTTTCTCTATATTTGTTCAGACTTGTGATTCCTTATCAATGGAGATCAATTTCCTTTTCTTTTCTGTCTTTCTCTGTGTACTAATATTAATGAGTGATTGATTCACTCTTGTTATTATTCATATGATGATTGAATGAGGTTTTATTCTTTCCATTGTTGATGTGGAAATTGTTAATACAGATATTTTCACTGTGAGTTTACTTTCATAAGGGTTGGAAGTATCTAGGACAGTTTCAGACCACATTTTTCCTTTTTCTCATTCTTTTATAAAGCCTATTGTCTGATCTAAAGTTGCTAAGGCCACTTTTGTTGAAGGATATAGTTGGGAATTTGTATAGTATATGAATTTGATTGTCCTTATGGTCAAATCCATGTGACTTTAAAGATTATCTTTCAAGATTAAATTTAAATTCTTTGCATTTTACCAAGCTCACCCGATTACAGTCTAGGGTGACTCTTGGAGTGATAGCATCAATGACATCGTTTTTGGGGAACGAAGTGTGAACCTAGCTTCCCTGGGAGAATGACATAGATCTAGATCTTGATGTTAGTCAAGAAATTGACACAAAATATGACTGTATTATCTACCTAGTGAATCCATGATCAAAGACTYCATTGGGGAGGATCCTRCTAACAGAAAGGTGACCATACAAAAGGGGATGAACAAGTATCATCTTATGATATTTCTCCATGAACTCTTGTTTTTATTTATCATCTCATTTATCTCTTTCCCTTCAGACATAAAGAGGATCATCTTGTTCTTTTTTTATTCGGATGAGAATCAACATTMTTTTATATATCCATCCTTGATAGGAGAAAATTTGCAGTTTTCTTGTGTTGTTGAGGTTGGTCCTGAACCTTCATTCCACCCTATTAAGAAGAACGAGGTTTATATATCCATCCCTCTTGAGCATGATCAGCCTTGTGACCATGAGAATGAGGAAATTGATTCAARACCTTCCCAGGTCTTATTACCTTCTTCTATTACTCCTGAGCCTTGTCATCAAATTGTTAAACCTTTCTTTTAGCCCACATAATTCCAGTCTAGAGTCATACAAAGGGTGTTTAAACCTCTCAAATTTCCATCTCACCTTCATCCTTATCCTCACAACTTTGTTGAGTATCTTCCTCGGTTTATCGGAGAGGATCATGTTTTGAAAATTTTGTTGATAATATGGAAATTATACATGAAGATGTTGTTATCATATTATTTTATAAACCTTTGAAGGGAGAGGCTACTATGTGGTTTATGAGTTTGAGAGTTGATTCCATTAGTTATTAGATTGAGTTGTGCAATGCCTTCTTAAAGTGTTGGGGTGAGAACAAGTCTCTTGATTAGTACCTCACTAATTTTATGCTTTGAGGAGAGTAGAGGAAGAAGTTTTGTCTGTCTTCAACAGGAGGTTCTACATCGTTTATCATAGCATGCCCTTGGAGATCCGGCCTACCGATACTGCTTCCATGGTGTATTATTTTATGGCTCAGCATCTAGATCTTGTCCTTCTCCTGAGAGAAAGGAAACCTTTATCTTTAAGATGCTTATTTTAATATGCTAAATAAAATGAGGAGAACATCCATGCTAGCAAGAGTATTCTTATGCAAGCATATTCTGAAAATTCGCATGTACATGAGTACGAAGACTATCAGTATGTTTCATATTCTAAGAAATGAGACAGTGAGTATAAATCAGGTTTGGAACAACAACAAGGATGTAAGTATGATTCACATTTGGAATCAAATTCTTCAACATTTGTATATTTTTCTATGGAAAGGAATGCATATCAATTTTTTGAGCAATTTTCAGACCATTTTGATCATGTAGTAGTGGTTGATTGCATAGATAAATATATGTTCTTGGTTGATCATAATTATGATGCTTTAAATATTTCTACACAATTATCATGTGATCACTCTTACAAAGAAGAGAATTCCATTTTGGATGATCAAGAGTTGCTCGGAAGGGAACAAGATGGTTATCTACTTTCAAGTAAATATGAATGTATGCATGGGAAATTATTTTCTGTGGATCAGAAAGTTGCCAATCTTACTTTCAAATATCCAGTTGCATTTTATATGGAGCCTTATGTTTCAGAATTTTTGATAATTTCATATTGCATTATTTCATCGATATTCAGGGGTGAGTATGGTTTTCTGAAGGAGTTTATGATTAGTGACATAGATGAGATCATTTGGGTCATCAAGTTACTTGAATGGATATTGTGGAATTCTTATTTTACTTGACCAAGTTGAAAATTTGGTTAGGGTAGGGTAGCATAGGTAATAATCTCTCTTCCCGAGCATTGCTTTCCTTCAGTTTGTAGCCGTTTTTTCAATTTCCTTGAATAAGTGGCATTTTTTGACAAACTTCATAGATTGGTTGCACGGTTGACTCCATATCCCAATGGATAAGGCATCTGGAACTACTAGGTTCTTGGAATCCTCACAGGGAGGCCTCCCTCCCACTTGAAGCCAGTGTTAGCACTCAAAATAACACCATCAAAATTTTCAAATTTTGTCCGGATTTTTGGTTATTATGATGTTCCTAGTCAAATTTTCATATGTCAAACCTTCATATTGCTCACCTCTTACATTGTTGTTGTTGATGAGTATCCTAAGGTTTCCTCTTACCTTTTTGTTGTTGACAAGTCTCCTAAGGTTTCCATTTCTTCTTGAGTTGATTTGAAATACATATTGGAGGATGATTCAATTGTTATCATTACATGCTTATCATAAATCTAGGTTCAAGGTTGAGCTCTTTTACTTTCATATGAAATATTAAAATCAATTTTTCTTTAACCTCTTGAGCCTAGGATTTTATTATCTGTCTTAGAAAAAACAAAAATGGTTTTGTTTTCTTTTCAAAAGAAATTTTTTGAGCAACCTTGTTACATGAAGAAATAAAGGCTCTTTTGGATTTTCAACTATTTGTTTACTTAGGCTTAATTTTTTGACCAAATATTATTGGGCCCACAGTCCCAATATCCAATTATTCGAGCCCACTGTTGTCGATCCAAGCACCTACACCAATACATAACACAAATCCCATCACCCAAAGAGCCCAGCCACATGGTGGAGGAGCCCACAGGGGGATTTTCCATTGCTCAACGTGTCGAACTAAAGTGGGAAAATGGGTGTATATATTCACCCACGCTTTCTGTCACCCAAGGAATGTGGGATATACCTTTGTTKCATATAGATAAAACACATTCTTCCAGCTATAAGAAACCACATGCCACACAAACCAAGCAACAAGCTCACGAGATCAAGAGTCATAGTTCACTTGCCCTTCATACAAACCTCCATTTTATAGATATCGAGGTCAAGTATGGCACCTCTCAACAAASAAACATGGGTTAKCACAGAGCCATAATACATTACAAACCAAACAAATGCTTAAATATCAAACGTCAAAGCCAAAGTAAGGAACTTGTGCTTAAAATCACAAGGCATGTTCTCAAATCGACACCAAGTATCAAACCCTTATCATCAATTACTAATTGAAGATTTGACATTTGTCGAGTAATGGTCTTGGGTGTTAATCGCACTGGGTGAATGGATTTCAAGTTACAAGTGTTGACTTCTTATGCTACAACTGTGTGCATCGTGGAGTCTTCTACTTGAAATAGATAGTACATAGGAATGCCAAGCTAAAGAGACAGTTGTCGAGTGTCAAAAGGATGTCAGTTTGGTATCATTTTTTAGAATGGAATCGCCAATTTCGATCATATCAGTCAAGTGCTTGATCTTTCATGAGAAGAGCCCATGGATCCTGGCCAGTAATTATAGTGGGGTTATTTAGTTATGGGATCATCGGTTAGGAATTCTCATAGAAGGATTTGGTAAACATGATTGGTCGGTGCAAGGAGTACATTTCCACAAGTCTTAGCCATGTTTGTTTCTGGAAGGGATGAACATAAGATCAATAGTATAGAATTGCAATATGTGTGTTGACAATAAAAATCTCAACAATGATTTCGCTTGCAAAGTATTGCTAAAATCCTATTATTGATAAGATAATGATATATATAATACTAGTAGGTGGGACCCCCTTGTAGATTGGAGGATCACGTGAGGTTCTTATTTGATATTTATGTTGTTGTTTGACTCTACTTATAGGGTTCTACATGATTGATGATGGAATCTTGGTCTTATTTGTGACATAATGACAGATGGATAATGCATGTTATGTGTGGGTTTTGTTACTCTAAGCTCTAAATTCTATGTATGAATGGCTTGTATTCACTATTATTACAATGCTATTGGTGCCATCATTGATTACATGTTGCACCTACAGAAGACACATGTTAGTCATAACAAGAGATAAAAGAAATATGGAATAAATCTAAGAAAGGAAACTATTCTATGCTATGTTATGCTATGATAAATTAAAATTTAAAAAGAGTTGATGTTAGTCCTAACTAGCAATGCTAGTGGCTACACGATTTTATTGGAGTTATATGGGACACATATGAGATATGTTGTAGTATGGTTTTGGATTAATGGCTAGTATGGATCGGGTGGCGCATCTGACAAGCAATGTATGTTAGTTTTGATGCATGGATTAATGGAATGGATTAATTATTGGTTGGCTGGCGTGTACTATGTAATTGAGTGAGGAGAGGATGGAAATGACGTGCATTTACTACACATCAGTCCATACTTCCCCCACTGGCCGTCACCCTAGCTTGCATATTTTTTAATTGATTTTCATTGTGGTTAAGATCCGATATTTAGGCAAGGAAGGAACTGCTCGACCAAGCTCACATTTTTAAGGCCATTTGGTTATAGGTATGTTTTTTTTCGCCATCCATGAACTCGCTTTGTTTATGAAATAAATATTGGCTTGGTGATGTATTGGTCATTGTTTTTCTTGAGGATGCAAACTATGTAAACTCATGGTGTTTTTCTAAAATGGTTTTTTGTGTTATTTATTGCAAATGGAAAATTTGATGGTTGAAGTCACGATTTCATTGACTATTCTATGTAAAGGAAGCTATGATGGCTCTTTGTTGTCTCTATGGGATTTTGTTGGAGGGTTTCTTTCCATCTGGACTTGTTGGTCGTCTCCTCACATTCCTTGTAACCATATCCGGTTGTATTTATTATTATGGGGTTGTTGTGTAATTTTTGAACCACCTTTAGGTCACTGCATATCGTTCTCCACCTGGTCATGGGCTCATTTCAAGTTATTGGTATATGCTCAGTTGGTTATGGTGGCTATTACGCCAAGAGGTTTTCTTTAGGGTTTGTTGTTATTACCTAAGATCTACATTTATATCAACATTATTTGTTCTTTTGGTGGGGGGAAACCATGAGGGTTATGCATTGCGTGTTCTTGGTGTTATTTACTAGCCAGTAAGGAGCCTCTTCTCCTCTACTTATAGTCTCTCCTACCTGGTGTGAACTGTCACCTTGTCTTGCAAGCTAATGGTTATGTGGCATGTGTGTCTACCATGTTGTCTCGAAGGGTTCTCACCTGTTGTTGGTATGGTCGACTCCAGTCTTCATGTGTTGGTTCCACCAAGTGAACCCTTGATTATTCAAAGACTGATTTTGATAAATAGAGCCAGCTATATCCTGTCAGGTATCTTGTTGATTGTTATGAGTTGGTGGAATAGTGTCAACAGTGGTTTTGATTATTGGCTCGTCTATGTTGATAGAGTTGATTACACAGTTATAATCAAAAATAATAATGGGAATACAGTTGTTTCCTCCTTGTGTTGTAACATTTGGATTGTTAACTCAACATTATTTATGATTTGATATGAATAGTCACATAAATTCTACTTTGCGTTATGTGTTGGTCTGTATGTTTTCTACAACATGGTATAAATTGAAACGATGGTCGTTGTTACTATGTGTTTAGTTTCCCGATCACGATTATTTCAATTTGAAGTGTTGATAGTTGTGGCTTGGCTATCCATTGTGTATGATTTATGGATATCGTGCATCATATATTTTTATTGCACCATTAGAGATGGGCACGGGATTTTTAGTGGTATTGTTTCATTGCAATTTAATTGTTAAAATTGGTTGATGAAATGGAATCGGGCATGTTTTAAAAGAGCTTGTGTTTGTGTTTGATTTGAGGAATTAATTTATGGACAATGATTAAGGTTTTGATGCAGAAAAAAGTTGAAAAAAATGACTGTGTGTTCATTGGGATTTTGTTTTGAATATTAAATGGAAGAAATAAGAGGAACAGAATTATTTATACAGGATGTTGAAGGTCATATTGATTTTGAATATGATCACACTGTGTTAATTATAAGTGTTAAATATTTAAATGTGGACAGTGAACAAGTGTTAACATACAGTAATTGTTTAATTGATCACAGTAATTGTTTAGTTGGTGTTGTATTGTTTGCATTAAATACAAAATTGTTTTATGGATTACTTAATTGATTTTTTGAACATTATCCGCTCTTTTCCCCTACCATTATTTCACTTTTCACTAGTTACAATTATCCTTGCCTTTCCATACTCATTATCCACTCCATGCTCATAAAAATTAATTATAGTTAAAGGAAACCATGTATTATGGTAGTTTAAGATCGCAGGGATGGATTAGTGTGATATATTCTTTGGTTTACATTGCAGTTGATTGTTTGTTGTCTGTTAGCAGTAATCGTAATATTTCCCCCTTCATTTTAACATGTTTTCACTCACTACAACCCCTCACATATACCAGAACCCTTTTTCACCCCCTGTTGATTGACAACTACTAAACAATTTGTATGAATTGGATTGCATGAGTCTGATATGTTGTTGAGCAAAATTTTATTTCAAATTTTAAAAGAGTTTTCATGTATGGTTGTTAAAGAAACTATTTGCTAATCAATTATGCATACAAGAATGAGTTTTTTCAGCAAAGGTATCCATGGCAAAGGTAACCAAGGAAGAGGTAATTGGAACAGGGGCCCTAGAAGGCCAATACTCTCTATACACTTTGATGTAGAATCACAAGAGTTAGGCCAGCTATTTCAAGATGGGTTTTTAAATTGGATTGGGAAAGTAGTGGTCCAACCTAGGCCTGAAAGGCCTCCCTTCCAAGCCCCATGGGTCCCTGGTATTCCCATGCCTCCTCATGTCTCACTAAATCCTGAAGTTCCCGAAAACAATGGATGGCAAGAGATTGTCCACCTGACAGTATCCCAACATCGTCGCTGGCCTAACTTGTCTTTACATGCTCCTCCACCTATCAATAAAATAGTCCAAGATTCCCCTATCCACTCACCAGTTCCGTCTTCCCATGCTAGAAAAAGTTTGAAAACCAAGGCCCACCATGCCCCTGACAAAGGAAAAGCCATTGTTGCCCCTTCCTCACCTTCAAATGACTCTAATGAATTTGTTTCCTCCCACATGCATTTGAGAGATGATTTATCTCATGTGATCAGTGAGATTAGGCCTAAAGTCTCCACATAGACTAAGTAAAATTTAGAGAGATCAAAGGGTGACAGAAGAAACAAGGGAAAGATTACCTCCCAGAATGGAAAATATGGATTTTAAATTTTTATTTATTAACTATTGAGAACAATTGACTTCTGATTTTTTTTTTGGATATATGGGTCATATATTTTTGGAAATAATTTCAATTATCATTGAGATAAATTGTGAAATACAAATGCGATAATGGCAGTCACAAGGAGGGATATTTTATTTGATTAACTAGTTGTGTTATGATTGTTAAAATCTAAAGGGAGTCACAAGGGGTCCCACCTACTAGTTATTACTTATTTAAAAACCCTTATTATGATTTATTACATTTCCCCCTTAATTAAAAAGTTGGTTGAGTTTTAGTTAACTTAACTAAGGAAGTAGTTCAACTACTTCAACCAATTCTAATTTGCTTAAAAGAAAAAGGAGAGGAACAAAAGGAGAATAGAAGGAGAAGCATACTAAGGTTTTCTCTTTGATTTTTTGTTGAGATAATTCAGTTTTCATTCATTCCTTAATCCATTAGAAGAGTAATTATTTTTTATGATAGCAGGGTCCTATTATAGACAACAATATTTAGGGTTGAATTACATCATTCAGACACTTGTTTTTTAGAGGTGTTGATCTATCTTTGATAGTATGTGTAGACTTGTCTGTTTGTGAATTAGATTTCATGACTGAGAAAGGCTATTGTGCAGAGTCGAATGGGCGGAAATCTGTGGCAAGATGATCCATCTTTTAAATTTTAGTTTTTTATTTCTGTCAGAATTCCTTTTGTATGTTTCATCGGGGACGTTTAAGTTTGTCTTTGGTCCAAAACTTCCTCAAGAAATTTTGTAAAGAGAATGATTCTTTGATGAATTGGAATGAAATAAATGATTGATTTATGTCTCATATGTTTTGATTATTGACTTGGTGTCTTTAATTCTGTCTCTATATTTATTTTAGCATCTGATATGTTCATAAAATTACATAAATAATGATTTTTTCAGCAAGCTTTTATTTATAAAAAAAATATCCTAAGCACTTGTAAACAATACTCGTGAATTATGATATCGATTTTGATGGCTATAAACATAGGGTGATATTCCCATATATATTTCTTTATACAAGAAGGATATAAAAATGTTTGAGTAAGAGCATTTCATATATTATCCTCAACATTTATTTGGCGACCATACTATGGAGATCTTTAATATCTCTCTAGTTAATTTTCATGCTTGATTAGCATCGAATACATCAACTTTTTTTATATTTATTCTTTGAATGTTTTATTTCTTAATGATTGTGTCTATTGCAAGGTAGCCCAATATTGAGCCTGGTCTTCAAGATCAAACCAACATTGCTTTGAATCTGTTTAACACCATTTTAGACACTACCAATACTCGTGCTGAGCTTAATCATTCATGGGAAGCAATTGAATGAGACATTAGTGCCCAAGAACGTTGGGAAGCTAGACTTAGACAACTTAGAAATCAGCAATAACCTTCTTGTTCCTTCAGTTTTGGCCTTTCTTTCATGTCCTTATACTCTCATGTTTCTAGAAGAAGAAAAGAATTATCACCTGAAATTAATACTATTACTGAAATAGGAAGGAGCGGTGTGTTATCAAACCAACAAAGTTCTCTAAGGAGAACTTTGTCCAATTCATCCAGTTTGTATTTCTCTTCCTCACCTATCATCCACAATATGGCATCTAGTGGTGGCTCTGGTGGCACTGAAAATGCTTCCTCCACTCAGTCTTCAGCTTCGTCAATGATTGGTAGCATATATAGCCACCATATCCCTTTCCAATCTACCACAAATCCCACCAAAGTCATTAAAAAATATGGGATTTTTCATTTTGAAGAAGACGCCACAACCACACCATGGAATGCATCCTCTCCTCTTTACCTAGCACCTGCTACTCATCCACTTCTTAAATTCAAAGAGAATCTACCTAGGTTTTTTGGGAATAACATTGTCACTAAAAATGAACACCTAGTGGAATTTTCTAATGCTTTTCACAACATTGGAGCAAATGACAATGATACTTGCATGTGCTTATTTGTCAATTACTTAGAAGGAAAGGTTGCAATCGATTTCTTTGACCTTCCTCTTAGGATCCTGTCTACTTGGGAGGAGTTAGTTTACTGGTTCAGGTCCACCTATGTGCAATATAAAATCCTAGTTGAGAAGTTACACGAGTACAATAAGATCACCTATGAGGATGGTGAGACCATCAAGTCCTTCAACTTGTGGTTCACTAAATCATAAAATCAAATCCATGAACGCATTCGACCTCAAAACTAAGCTATTTTCTGATGAAAACGACCACCCGACATGTCCACTTCAAACAGGACCTTCTTTTCCCTAGGCCCGAAGAGCTAAATTGCTCCTCAAATCCCTTATCGGGACTTTTCTGCACCCACGGGATGCTTCTCCAATGACATCCCTTTATCCTATCAGGAAATCGTACCTTCTGAGGTCGCGGATCACTCCACTCGCACTCCCCCGACTCCCGATGTTCCTAGTCAGTGTTGACCATGTCCCACCGTATCGGAACTTTCGGTTGTCAGAAAATCGGCACTTATGGTGTCGTGAGAATCTATTTCCATGATTCTCCGATCCTCGATCTGCGATGCCACCTGTCTTCTACTCACGGTAAGGTTTGGTCTTCTGACACCTGTTCTCCACTACAGGCCTTAACCCTGTCGGGAAATCATGTGTCGGAGTATCGTGATTTCCGTGGTCGAAGTTCACAGGACCTACAAATACCCGAACTCCGATCTATTAACACCTGTCCCCTATCACACCTTCCAGGGCCCATAACTCTGAATGTTGGGATATTTCATTTCGCGATATCGCGATTCCTATGGTGATGGTTCCTCTATCCTCAAAAACCCTGAAATGTCAAACTCCGATTCCAATGGATCCTCGGACACGCGTCCTACGGATCAACAGCTCCGATCGTGTCAGGAAATCGCTAATCACGATTTCAACGTGCAAAGTCCCTGTCTCCAGAATCCCAATTCTCCAATTCCCGATCCTTGGGATCTCTTGCCACATACCCCTGCTGAAATCAACGGTTGAAATCCTTTCGAAAAATCGCTGGTCACGATTTTAGGCACGAGACTCTTGTCACTGGAATCCCCGATTCTCTGATGAGCTAAGTCCCAATGACTCCCGGGCTCCTTCCCTGCACGCTAAGGCTTAACCCGTGCACAACTTTCCCAGATCTGACGGCGGACGGGATTTCACTGTTTTCCTCGGTGAATCCTGACCATCGATTCCTCCGCCTTGAGATTTCTCTGAGATGGCTAGGTGTCTCTGCTCGAGACTTGCTCTCCAAGCCTGCTCCTGCGAACTCTGCTTGACCCTTCCTCGATCAACCCTCCTGTGTTCTCTTTCACAAGATTATGAAGGTGCTGAACCTCCTGTGCTTTTTCGACTCTGAGTCCTTCAGACAAATTCACGCATACTCCTCGCGCTTGGCATTCAATGCCTTCTCAAGTGTTGAATCCTTCTGACTCTGCGCACCTCCTGCAACAGCAGTCTTCTATCTCCTTTGCTCATACTAACAACTGAGACTTCTTCTTCAGCTTGTGCACCTCTCTTGCATGGCTTCAACAAACAAAATCCACTTCTGGGTGAATGAGAAGAAGAGTTAACTACTGAGCCTTCATCAACGCACCCCTTGCGGATGAATTCGACTGCACTCTCTGCAGGAATCTCCTGGCTCAAATAGAGAAACAATTGAAACTCATTCTCTCTCTCTTTCGGACTTCACTTAAAACATGAAATGTCATGCACAGCATATACAAAGAAAATGTATAACAGAAACCAAACATTCATGAGCATATCATCAATACATAGAGAATAGACACATAACCATGGATTTGAATCAAAGCTTTCTTCTATTAATTCAATATCTGTACATGGATGTTCTCTACACAGTTCTATGCTTGCTCTACTCTTCTCCTGAATGCTTGATAATCAATAATAATGTTACAAAGAATACAATGAGGGTGTCTATATCCGTTTTCCCTCCTTCCATCTAAAACTGTCTAATCTAGAAATAAATCCTATCTACCTGCATTAACTAGATTAAATTCCTTCTTATCTACTTTAGACAAGAGCGTATGGCTCGAGGTGTGATACATCATACAAAAGGTGCTCTTTCATAAAGGATTCATTAAAGTTTGGCGCTTTCATTTCAAAAAGTTCTCAAAGAAATATGTCATGTGTTAAAAAACACATGCGTTGCCTCCATGCTCGCTTGGGTAATTGCGATGCTCCTGCATCATACTCCTCGGCTTGAAAACTTTCATGGGCTCCTTTCCATGAGCTCCTGCATGGTCTGTCCATGCTTTTGAATCTATGCTTATCTTTCCCAGCTGGCATMTTCCACTGGATGGTTCTTCCATTTGACCAGATACTCATAGTATTCCTTTCGCTTGGTCTGCTTGCTCACCCTCTTATGAAGTATACACTCCATCTGTGGATTTTCTGCAATCGGCATCTACTTCTACCACTGGATCTCTGGCTGTTCATCATTTGTAGTTCCTGCTTCCTCARCCTTATATGTATATAAGTCTGAGACATTGAATGTCGGAGATATCCCGATCTCATTCGGCAATTCAATCTCATAAGCATTTTCTCCCAATTACTTCAAGACTCTGCATGGCCCAATTTTCTTCATTTTTAGCTTGTTATATGTTCCCCTTGGGAACCTTTCCTTCMTCGGATGTGCCAAAACTAGATCACCAACTTCGAATTGAAGTTGTCTCCGATGCTGATCTACTCTGCGCTCATATTCCTGGTTTGATTTCAGCAATCGCTGCTTCACCCTGCTGTGAAGTTCTTCCATCGCCTCTGCGAATTCTTCAGTGCTTGCGCTCTTGGTCATTATCTTCTCTGAATCCCTCGGTTCAGACACTCCTCTCGGATTCCTGCCATATACAATCTCAAATGGACTTTTGCCTGTGCTCCTGTTCACTAAGTCGTTGTACGCGAACTCTGCCTGTGGCAACACATTGTCCCAGCTGTTGTGGTGCTCTATCACTAAGCTTCTGAGAAAATATCCCAGACTTCTATTCACCACCTCTTTTTGCCCATCCGTCTGAGGATGATAGGATGAACTAAACATCAAGTTAGTTCCCATATTCTTCCAGAGTGTCCTCCAGAAATGTCCAATGAATTTTGTATCCTTGTCTGATACTATGCTTCTGGGTAAACCATGAAGTCTAACGATCTCTGTAARAAACAAATTTGCGATATGAGTCACATCACTGGTCTTATGGCATGGGATAAAATGTGCCATTTTTTAGAACCTGTCAACCACCACAAAGATCGAATCATGTCCTCTTTGTGTCCTCGACAATCCTAGCACGAAATCCATGCTGATTTCATCCCATGGCCTCTCTGGTATGGGTAAGGATTGATAGAATCCCGCATTCTGCTTCCGGCCCTTTGAATGCTGACAAATTCTTCACCTGTCAACAAACTTCTTGACATCTGACCACATCCTCGGCCAAAAATATTCCTCGCTTATCTTTGCAAATGTCTTATCATGGCCAAAATGTCCTTCCAATCCTCTGCTATGTTTCTCCTTTAGAAGATTCTCCCTCATGGAGAAATTTGGAATACATAATTGGTTGCCTCTAAACAACAATCCATTTTGGATCATGTAATCAATCCATGGTCTTCTGTCTCTGAGAACTGGATTCTCAGCTGCCTCATATGCTTCTGCAAAGTCTGCATCACCCGCATACATATCTTTAAGATTTTCAAAACCCAATGTTTTGATTCGGAACTCCTGCAACAACAAACAGTACCTGAAATGTGTTTAATTACAAATGTAAAATTCTGCATATACTCTACCCATTTAGCATGTTTCTAATTCAACTTCTCTTGTTGAGTCACAAACTATAGTGCTTGATTATCACTGTACAAGATAAATTCCTTCGGAATCAAATAATGTCTCCACTTCTTCAATGCCTGTATGATAGCATAAAACTCTTTATCATATGTGGAGTACTTTACCTTTGCCTCATCCATCTTCTCGCTGAAATATGTGATTGGTCTATCCTCTTGACTTAAGACCACTCCTATGGCAAAGCCACTTGCATCACATTTCACTTGAAATGTCTTCTTGAAATCCAACAACACCAAAACCGGTTGTTCGATGATCTTTCGCTTCAACAGATTGAAGCTTTTCTCTGCCTCTTCAGTCCAATGAAAAGATTTATGTCTTTTCCTAACTGTGTCCATCATTGCTGTGCTAATTCCACTAAAATTCCTGATGAATTTTCTGTAGAAACTAGCCAGTCCATGAAAACTTTTCACCTCGAAAACATTTCTTGGTGATGGCCAATTTTGAATTACCTCCACGTTACTTGGATCCATCTTCAATTCATTTTCCGATATGACAAACCCCATGTAAATGAGTTCTTTCTTCATAAATGAAGATTTCCTCATGTTAATCAACAACTTCTCTTGTTGTAGTTTTCTCATTACTGTAGCTAAATGCTTCAGATGTTCTTCTTTTGATTTTCTGAAAATCAATATGTCATCTAGATAAACAATGACAAACTTACCAATGAATTTCTTCAACACTTCATTCATCAGCCTCATGAATGTACTCGGTGCATTCGTTAAGCCAAAAAACATGAATAGCCATTCGTACAACCCTTCATTTGTCTTGAAGGCTGTCTTCCATTCATCGCCTTCCCTCATGCGAATCTGATGGTATCCGCTTTTCAAATCAACCTTTAAAAAATACTTTGCCCCACTCAGGCAATCCATCAGATCATCCATTCTCGGCAGTGGAAATCTGTATCTGATGGTAATATTTTTAATGGCTCTAGAGTCTGTACACATTCTGCAACCTCCATCTTTCTTTGGACTCAGTACCGTTGGAATGGCACACGGACTTAAACTTTCCCTGACCAGTCCTTTATCCAGTAGTTCCTGTACCTGCCTTTTGACTTCTTCGTTCTCCTGCGGCGTCAACCTGTATGCAGCTTTGTTCAGAAAAATGGCTCTTGGTATGAGGTCTATGTGATGACTCACACTCCTCATCGGCGGCAACAAATGAGGCAATTCGTCAACCACAATGTCAGCGAAATTCTCCAGTAGTTCATGAAGTTCTTCCGGCAAATCATCCACTCTTGTGCTGGTCAAAACAACTCTCGGTTTCCTAACCACAAAGAATTGTGGATCTTCCTTCTTCTTTACTTCCGCCAGAAGTTCTTTCCCACTCATGAGAAGTATAGTGTTTCTCGGCTCTGGATTTATATTTTTATATTTAATTGAAAGCAACATATGCATTCTCCCATTCTTCTCCAAAGTATACGTATTCATTTTCCCATCATGAACTATGGTCCTGTCATATTTCCATGGTTTGCCTAGCAATAAATGACATACATTCATAGGAATAACATCACAGAGAATTTTATCATTGTATCCTCCTATCTTGATGTCAACTAAACATTGTTTGGTGACATTTACCTGATGTCCCTTCTGTAGCCATGAGAATTTGTAAGGACTTGGATGATTAGTCGTCTCCAACTCCAGTTTCTCCACCATCTCGGTTGAAACAAGATTGTCTGTGCTACCGCTGTCCACGATAACCTTACACACCTTATTTTTGGTTTTGCACATAGTTCTAAATAGTCTATTTCTTTGTGCTGTGTCCTTCACCTCCTTCTCGGGTGTTAAGAGAACCTTGCGCATCATCAGCGACCTTCTGTCTTCTGCGTCTTCTGCCTCAACATTTCACCTCTATGCTTCAACGATGTGAGCTTCTCCTCTATCCTTTTTCCTATCTAGATAGTCAACTTCTTTATGTACATCCTTTCCACACGTAAAGCACGTGATGACTCCACCTCTGCCTCTTCCTCTACCTCTGGTACAAGGAAAAGTGTTGTTGTCAGCGTATCCTCCACTCTGTTCTGTTTGCTGCCTTTTCTATTCAATGTGCTGGCCTCGCTGTGAAATTCCACCTCTTTCTGTTCTTGTCTGAGGCTTCTTCCAGTCATCCCTGGACTTCTGGAACCTATCCTGAGAAACTAACTTATCTTTTGATTGGCTCCTACCTCAGCCTCGCTGTGTTGGCTTATGGCTTAGTTTTTTTTCGGCTTTCAACGCCATCTGATACACATCCTCCACTATTCTGATGGTTGTCATACTCATTTCATCCTGGATATCGTATCTTAAGCCATTCATATACCTGGTAACTTTTTCATCATCGCTCTCCCAATGACCTGCTCTAATATTGAGCTTGTAGAATTCCTCAGTGTACTCCTTTACCGTCATCAAATTCTGTCTCAGTTTCTGCATTCTCCTGAACAGTGTGATTTGATAATCCCTCGGGATGAATTTTGCCTTCATCTTCGCAATCATTCAATCCCAGCTTTTGATCTTTTGCTTTCCTTTGGAGCGTCTATCTGCTTGAAGATCGTCCCACCATAATGCTGCATGCCCCTTCAACTTTGTGACAGCATGCCTCACCTTTTTATCCTCTTCGATATCCTCATAATCGAAGTAGGTGTCAAGAGCCCTGATCCAATCTAACAGCTCTGATGCATCAAGACTTCCGTCGTAAGATGGAATGTCCATTTTTGTCTTTGAACTCATCCGGGCGATATCTTTAATTAATCGCTCATTGGATGCATCTTAGGCTACAAATTCTCCTTGTGGATCAGCTTCAACTTCGCCTTCGGAGTCACTCAGATCTCTAGCATTGGTTGTGCATCTCTGCGCTACCTCCATATCTTCCAATCTTGCTCGGAGATCACGTATCTGCCTTTCCATTTCTGGATTCTGTGTCGGCCTGCCTCTTCTTCTCACCTCCCTGTCTTCTGGGTCGGGTGACTGTATCTCCCTTCTGGGTGGCATGCTGAATTCTCTCTCTCTCTGCTATAGAAAACAAAGAGTATTCATTCTCTGATACCACTCTGACGCAAACGGCCACCCGACACGTCTTCTTCCACCAAGACCTTCTTTTCCCTAGGCTTGAAGAGCTAAATTGCTCCTCAAATCCCTTATCGGGACTTTTCTACACCCACAGGATGCTTCTCCGATGACCTCCCTTTATCCTATCAGGAAATTGGACCTTCCGAGGTCGCGGATCACTCCACTCGCACTCCCCTGACTCCCGATGTTCCTAGTCAGTGCTGACCGTGTCCCACTGTATCAGAACTTTCGGCTGTTGGGAAATCGGCACTTGTGGTGTCGTGAGAATCTATTTCCGTGATTCTCTGATCCTCGATCTGCGATGCCACATGTCCTCTGCTCACGGTAAGGTTTGGTCTTCTAACACCTATTCTCCACTACAGACATTAACCCTGTCGGGAAATCGCGTGTCGGAGTATCGCGATTTCCATGGTCGAAGTTCACGGGACTTACAAATACCCAAACTCCGATCTATTAACACCTATCCCCTATCACACATTCCGGGGCCCACAACTATGAATGTCAGGATATCGCGTTTCACGATATCACAATTCCCGTGGTGATGATTCCTCTATCCTCAGAAACCCCGAAATTCCAAACTCCGATTCCAATGGATCCTCGGACATGCGTCCTACAGATCAACGGCTCCGATCGCGTCGAGAAATCGCTAATCACGATTTCAACGTGCAAAGTCCCTGTCTCCAGAATCTTGATTCTTTGATTCCCGATCCTTGGGATCTCTTTCCACGTACCCCTACTGAAATCAACAGTTGAAATCCTTTCGGGAAATCACTGGTCGCGATTTTAGGCATGAGACTCTTATCACTGGAATCCCCGATTCTCTGATGAGTCGAGTCCCGATGACTCCCAGGATCCTTCCCTGGACACTAAGGATTAACCCGTGTGTCACTTTCCCAGATCTGACAACAGACGAGATTTCGTTGTTTTCCTCAGTGAATCCTGACCGTCGATTC